>JAUUDW010013605.1:0-10129 GCA_032361385.1 Panulirus guttatus | reverse complement strand
CAAGATATCAAAATTCGTATTTGATACAAAGCTGGAATATAAATCTATAAATATTCTTTAACAGCTATAGCTTCAAAATGACTTAGATAAACTGATGGAATGGACTCATAAGTGACAAATGAATCTTAATATCGATCAAGTGCAAGGTTTGACATATCGGTAGTAAAAGCGAAAAGGCAAGCTACAGTATGAATTCTGTTGAAATGCAAAAGGTAAATGAGGAAAAAGACTTGGGCACAATAATCTCTGGTGACTTAAAACCAAGTCAGCAGTGCACAGAAGCAGTGAAAAGAGCGAACAAAATTCTTGGATTCTTAGGTAGTGCTTTTGAATTCAAGTCCAGGGAAATCATCTCTAGTCTTCACAAATAACTGTCTCGTTCCTATCTTGAATATTGCGTGCAGTTTTGGTCACCCTTTCTTAAAAAAAGACATAGAAAGAATGGAGAGAGCGCAGCGTCGATCTACCATGATGATTCCCGAGCTGAGAAACAAATCAAATTAGAGACGATTAATTCATTTGAATCTATTTAGCTTAGAAAAGAGAAGGTCAAGAGGCGATCCAATACAAGTATTCAAAATTGTCAAAGGCTTTGATAATCTAATCTCGTGGGCAAACGTTTTACCTCGAATAAGAATTACTTCTTTTTTCAACTGGAATTTTAGCGTATGGAATGATTTGCCAATGAGAATGGTTGAAAGTAATACCGTCATTACATCCACTGAAAAATTATTCGGCACTCATGGCTCTGATACGCCCCTTAAAGATCAATGGCCTGGTTGGTACCTGTGTGTGTGTGTGTGTGTGTGTGTGTGTGTGTGTGTGTGTGTTAAGTGATATGATGTTTTCTGTAGCCACTTGTCTTATTTAACGGTTAATAAACTGGAATAAATAGAGTGTTAGTACGAAAGCCTCTAAACGTCATAGCATTACCTTCTGTAATATGGTAATCAAACCCACAATCTATAATAATGTGTGCATGGCAGCTAACAAATTGAGTTGCCATTTAAGGATGAGATGCAGAGACATTACCCCACATCATTACCAAGTGTTGGTGAGGGAAAGTATGTGACCATCCAGTAACATACAACCACATGCACAAAGAACACAGAGTATTCGTGTATCGTGTTAGTGATATAACATTAAGCACAGCACTGGTATGATTATGAAGGAGGGAATGAGTCCTAAAACGAGGCATTATATGTCTTTAGTATATCAAACACGATAAGATCAGTAGATCTACGATGGGGTGACTGGCAGCGAGATTCATGTGAGACGAACAATGCTGGTGTTAGCACAGACTTTTACCTAAGGGGAGGTTCGCGATCTGAATACAATGTATGAAAAATGTTGGAGACAATACTGATTCAACCTTGCATTGGGTTGAGCTTCGGAGAGCACAGTAGGAATCGTAATGTTTATTTCCAATCATAGTTATGTTTCGACGTGATGAAAACCTGGGAAAAGACATGAACACCGGTCACAGCACTACGCGGTGTGGGCCTCAGCAATGGTGAAATTACACACACACACACACACTGCTCCAGAGTGTGTGTGTGTGTGTATGTGTGTGTGTGCACCCATGCCCGAAAGGTTAAACTGTGTCCGAGCACCTGGGGGATCCTACACTAACTACTGATGGAATCAAAGGTAAAATAACTTCTGGTGAAACGTGCTTACCTTTCATGTCAAGCAGTTAACCAACCTGGCACATGACCGGTCAACCCTTGTAATCCCCTGTGACTGCAAATCCGTCGGTAGCAAGAATAGACACTGCTCTGGCGTTATTGTGAACACTGCAGAAGTGGTTGATTTGAATCGTGAGGCATAATGTGGTTCAAGAGACACAATTTAAACGTAGAGCCACTGTGAAATGGTGAATCAGTCACAAGCTTCAGAGTAACTGGCAAACTCAACAGGCCAGGGATACCAACAAAGCATCGTACTTCAGGAGTCTTTTTTTCAAAAATTCTCGCGTGGTGTGTCAGATTATATGACACAGAGAGGGTGCCGAATTATTTTTTATTGGGTGTACGTCTAACAATAGACCTACTACATATTTCGCTTCAGGTCCACAACTGCCATTGTTTGAGCCTCTTTGATTGCAATGACGGTTTGTAAGTTATTCTCCTTGAAGTATGTGAATGCCCTCTGGCTTTTAACACACTAATCTGTGAGTTTCTGATATCTTCCATTGTCAAAAACAGCCTCGAAAGGACCCAATGGTCTGTTCATGCTTGATTCCTTTGTATTTCTTCGTATTATGTATTACGAGAATATTGCATATTCACCACTGCAGCACCGCCATGATCAACTATACCACCACAGTACCACACAACCACCACTACAGCACCACTACACAACCAACCACTGCAGTACCTCCACTGCTTATCCACAGCAAAGACTAAGGAACAAGCACCATACTGATCCACTATTACCACACCGACAGTCGTCACGTTGTGGAAATCAGAAACAAAACAAACTGGTTTAAAGCCATTGGACTAAACCACGTACATAAATCAGCCACAAGACCATGTATGTATAAAGACCAGCTAGATACCCACGTGCATAGATCAGCCACAACCCTACGTAGATAGATCAGCCACAAAACCATGTATTAGATAAACAGACCAGCTAAAAACCCATGTATATAAATCAGCCACAAAAACCTGTACATAAACAGACCAGCCGCAATATACTTAACACAGATCAGCCATAAAAACACGTGTATAAACAGATCACTCAGAAAACACGTATATAGATAGATAAGCCACAAAAACGCATGCATAGATCAGCCACAAGAACACGTACCAATATAGATCAGCCACAAAATCTTTTACTTTTTTACGTCAGAGAGATGATAGTAAAAAGTCTACCGTTGGTTTAATGAGATTTTAGGAAACCTGTTGTATAGAGAAGTCACTTTAGGGTTAGGAACACGACTAATTCCTGCTAGGAACATGAGTAACTGTCTAGGAACACGACTAAGGCTGGTTAAGAACACGACTAACTGTCTTGTCTAGGAACACGACTAACTGTCTACGTACACAACTAAGGCTAGAGACATGGTTAACACTGGCTAGGATCTCGACTACCGCTGGCTAGGAAACGTTGTTTACATATAGATCCACTGTATATACTGCATAATCTGTGTATAAGTTTTTTGTAAGCACTGTATAATTCATGTTTAAAGCTCTTGTGAATGTTATAATCCACATGTTAAACACTTCTAACCATTATATAGTGTGTATTCGAAACCCTTTTAAACGCCATAATTTGCACAGGCAACCATTGTAAGCATTTTATAATTTGCATATAAACGCTTGCGAACATTATATAGTTTACAGAAAAATTTCTTGTAAATACTACAGTTAACATACGAAACCCTTGTAAACATTGTAATACTGTGATATAAGAAGGACTATGGTATCGGTATACTGTGATATAGGTAGTACTGTGATATCGGTATACTGCAATATAGGTAGTACTGTGATATCGGTATACTGTGATATAGGCAGTGCTTTGATATCGGTATATTTGTTATACAGGAAGTACTATGATCTCGTTATAACTGTGATATAGGTAGTATCATGATATCGGGAATACTGTGATACTGGCAGTACTAATGATACCAGCAGTATTATGATATCGGAAGTGCTGTGATACCGGTAGTACTATGATATAGGTAGCACTATGATATCGGTAGCACTATATATCAAATCTGTACTCAACCTCATTTGCCTTTTGCATTTCAACAGAATTCATACTGTAGCTTACCTATTGGCTTTTACTACCGATATGAAAAACCTTGCTCTTTATCGATATTAAGATTCATTTGTCACTTATGAGTCCATTCCATCAGTTTATCTAAGTCATTTTGAAGCTATAGACGTTCAAGAATATTTATCAATTTATATCCTAGCTTTGTATCATCAGCGAATTTTGATATCTTGCAATGCAGCCCATTATCAATAACACTGATGTATGTGAGAAGGAGAACTAGTCGGAAGACTGATCCTTGTGCCACACCACTTGTTACGTCAAACCACTCTGAGGCTTGGCCATTAATCACAACTCTGTTTACGGCCGGTCAACCGATTTCCTATCGATCATCGTACAACCTCATCAAAGCCACGTAACTTAATTTGTGCAAGTAACCTTTGAGGTGGAATCTTATCAAAAGCTTTTTGAAAATCGAGGTAGATACCATAAGCTGTTTTACTTTCACCACACACGTCGATCATATCACTGGAAAAATCAAGCAGATTTGTCAGACATGACAGACGTCGAAAACCATGCTGAGAATCATTAATTAAATGTTGGTTCTCGAAATGGTTCATAATTCTATCCCGAATTATGGTTTCAATAAGTTTTCCAACTACAGACGTTAAGGTAATTGGACCATAATTTCCGGGTAGCGACTTATCTTTTTTTAATTATTGGTGTTCCATTGGCAAACTTCCGTTCATCTGGAACTTCTCCCACAGCTTGTTACTTTCTGAAAAGGACAGTCAACGGCTGAACTGTCTTATTATTCGCCTTTTTCATTGTCCTAAGATGAAAGTTTTTATTTATATAATTTCATTCCGTTTATTGTGAGAGTACGTCTTCAGCGTTCATGTGAATATCTTGCAGATTGATCCTCTCTTGTCAATGGAACTGAATTCGGGACATGGGTTGCGTCTCCGATCGTAACCACAGATGCAAAAAAGTCATTTAAGATTTTTGCTTTATAATGTAGCTGATTATGGTGGTACAATGACGGTAGTGGAGTATTAATGTAAAGCAGTGATGGTGGTGCGATGGTGCTGTGCTGTCGTGTTATATCATTTGTGGTGATCAGTCATATTCCTAATCACCTTAAGTTATGTTCCTGGCCAGTGATAGTCTTGTTTCTAGCCATCGTTAGTCTTGCTTCCAGTCAGTGATTTATTTGAAAACCTTTAGAAAGGGGAAACTTCTCAGTTCTACAGCATATCTAACAATCATGGTCTTATTCGCAGTTTTTTTTTTCCTTGGATCTACTGCTTCCTTTGTCGTTCTTTTATAAGAACGTATAATGTGAAAAATACTTGAATGCACCAGACAAGAATTCTAGGAATACCATAGCTTGCATTTTTCCTTATCACTCTGATATATCGTTCTCTATCTTGGACATGCTGGTATGATATCAGTCTCTGAATATAACTTCACCGTCTCATCAGGGTCCGCACACACACCATAACCCTGTATGGTGACTGGTCAGGTTTGCTTGCAGGAATTACTCTAACACGTACATCACGCTACATATGCCCAGTAAAAGGTTCTTGTAGGTTCAGCATCAAGCTAGGAAGTGTAACAAATAATGTGTTTCCTACTGCAGTAGATAACATAATTCGCCTTACTCTTCTGCTCATCACATTACTGTCTTCAAGATAAGGGCCAGTAAGTGAGGTCCGCCCGCCAGTGAACTTTTTCGGCATTTTCCCTCTCTGTTCATGTATATGGCCTTGTATTCGAGGGCGGCCCGGGATCAATCTTTTGGGGCAGATGAGTCTCAGCTTCAGTCCCCTGACAACACACGTGCCTGGCCTGGTGTTGTTCGCAAATTAGATATATTTCTGAAGGTTCCCAGATGTTTGAGGTACCAGGCGAACTCTTGCCTGAGAATTTCCAAGGCGTCTGCGCACACCATGAAGGATGTGAAAGTCTTCAGACGTCAGGCTTTTTTCCCACCTTCAAATGAACTCAGTGTATGACGCCTCGTGAATCGTTGGAAGTTTAAAAGGGAATCACAGGCTTCTGATTCGGATGTATCACGCACTTTGGTATCACCTGAGTACTAGATCCGGGTTTCAGTTCCACTCTTCATACAGAAATTACCAGGAGTCATGAGACTAGAAGGCAGTCACAAAATCAAGACGTGTTTCAGTTGAAACGATGACCCTAGCTTCCCAACCACGGCGAGGTACGTGCTGCAGGACGAGTTAGCAAGTGAGTAACATCTCCTCATTTGCAGAGTACAGTTTAGATACAATTTTCGGGCTGAGAAGTGTGATCTTCTGGCTTGTGATGTCACTGGTGATAGAAAAGTTTTTTCTTTGAAGTTTCTGGCTGGGACTGACTTGTTGCCATTCCTTGAACAGAAATTCATTGAGGCTTTTTTGTTGCTGGAGTTCTCTTGGAATCTTTCCATAATTGTTGGGTGTTGTATCCTGAAGGAATATTTGTGAAGGGTGGCTCGCCGGTTGAACTTTTTTTTGTATTCTGTCTGCCTCCTTGTTGGAGTCAGATCTATATACAGCAAAGACCACGTTCGACCCTGGCAGAAATTCTTCCACTGGAAAAAGACGCCAATACAGTTGCTAGATCAGAGAGTGTTTCCATCTGCTCACACTAGGTCGGAGTGTGTGCCATCTTCTCTCTATCTCTAGATTAACATTCTTCCGTTGCTCGTGTGTTAGAGGCATAACTTCTTCTTTACCTCAAGGAACCATCTGGACCAGCTAAAGCTATAGGCAGCGAGCCATGTGGACGTCTCTAATACACAGATCACCGCAGGGTAGGACAGGGACAGCTGCTAGTGGTATAATTATGTGACAAAAAGCTACTAAATATTTTATATAACTTTTCCTGTCATCATATAATGATATTCAGCAGCAAGAACAGTATATCATGCTGTCAAAAACTTAATAGATGACAGTGATATTCGATAGTTTGACAATCAAAATATCCTTTTAATCTGTTATGTTCATATTTCATCACGCATAAAGTCTCCCAGACTGACGGGGGCTGTCACGTATAGTCTGATTTTCTATGACCACATCAAACATTTCACATGATTAAGAGTTCGTTCTGCCCGCCGATACCCACGAAGAGCAATCCTGGTTATTCCGTCACTCTCATCCACGCGTGTGTCTCCTTTTAACTTGCCTGGGAAGCTCCTCACGCTTCACTTGGAGATGTTCCGTTCCAGTAACCTTCAGTCTCACCCAGCGTTGCCCTCCTCCTGCAGTCTCCTCTACACTCCTCAGCCCACCAGACTTTGCCCTTTGTTAACCCATTCTTTTCCTATGGATTTTTCCTTGTCTTTGTGCCTCACCCTTAAGGGTTAGCTTAAAGGTAACGTCATCAAGCCTAACTGTCGTGCAACTGTGTTTCAGGGTCGCAACGTCGTGTTCCAGGGTCGCACCGTCGTGTTCTAGGGTCGCACCGTGGTGTTCCAGGGTCACCGACGTGTTCTAGGGTTGCAACGTCGTGTTCCAGGGTCACACCGACGTGTTCCAGGGTCGCACCGTCGTGTTCCAGGTTCGATCCTTCGTGTTCCAGGGTCGCACCGTCGTGTTCCAGGGTCGCACCGTCTCGTTCAAGTGTCTTAAATTTCTAAGTCAGTATCCTACAAAACTCCTTCCCTTTTCCTGTGCCTTCGCGAGGGTCAGGGAAATCTGCCGCTCTCCCATTGGATTAGCATCGCAGTGACGTCACATCAGCTATACCAGTACCTCCTACGGCTCTTCTGACGTCATCGTAGCCTGCGCGACCGTCATTGGTCAAGATAACAGCCTCTCGTCGAGACGAATATGGCACAGCACATAGAGTCAGTGACGTCATTACTGTCCGGCCATCCGCAGGAACTACAATCAATGTGACGTCACACTAAGTCCCCGCCCATGCTATTGGTTGCACCAGCAATCCCCCCCTAGCCCTAAGCCCCTCCCACGTGATTGGTTAAAACAATGGCCTCAAAGCTCTAGGCACCGCCCCCACGAGGAGGCTGAAACTGCGGAGTCACTGGGAGGCTCCTCCCACACAATTGACTGAAAACCTCCACCACCTCCTTTCTTATAGGCTAAGCCCCACCCACACAGTGGGCTGAAATTGGCGAAGTCATTACCAGGCCCCGCCCCCACAATTGGCTGAAATAGCTGGGTGTTATGGCCGTGCTCCGCCCACCACCACCTGGGTCCCAATTGCCCGGGTTGGTACTTGACTCAGTTCGTGGTATTGTTTGTTGATGGTGTTTTCCGTGACTCCCCGTGACTATTGTTTGATGCTAGTCTCTTCAGCAGTGTGAGAGAGTCAGTGGGAGTCGCCCGCTTTCCATTGGCTCAATCAACTCGGGCTATCTGTCTAATACAGGTAGAGTCTGCATTATAACTGTAATTCTTTTTTTCATAACTCATAATATTTGTATCTGACAAGTTGGGACGGTAGGTTATACTAGGTTACTCCCGTGAGGTACAACGGTACCGCATTAGGCCAGGTCAAAGTGGTACTACTTCCGTAACCATGGGTTTGGGGTGGTACAAAGAGGTACCACCATGTACCCATGCGTGTGGCGTGGTACAAGGTGGTACTCTCATCGCAACCGTGGGTGGGTGTGGTACAAGATGGCACTAACGTAGCAATTATGGGTTTGTGGTGGTACAAGGAGGTATTATCATTCTGACTTTATATACAACGATTGCAGCCAATGGTTAGTGAGCTGAATTGATACCCCATTAGACTTTAATGATCCCCCATTAGGCGTTAATAACCACCTCATATCCATTTACGAAGTGACATGTCAGCCTACCATGCTTCGCTGTCATACCCATGCTTGGCCAGCATTCCCATTACGCTTATCTGGCCACCCTATTGTGTTTATCATAAGTATCTGCCATCCATTATACTTAACTGGCACCCTATTTTGTTTAAAGCTGGCATTACTATAATTCTCACTTAGCACCCTGTTATGTTTAAAGCTAGCATGTCTATTATGCTCACCTAGCACCCTATAATGCTTCGCTAACATAGCGGCTGTCCGAAATATGCTCACGTAGCACCCAATTATACTCAACAAGCATAGCTTGCGCCCCAGGCATGCTTGGCTGGCACCCCTATTATGCTTCACTACGAACCCATTATGCTTAACAGGTGCCCCCATTTTCCATGTAATCGACTCTACAGGAAAGAAATGAATAATTTTAACCTTTTTCTTATGCTTATGAGATCCAGTTCTTTATATAGGGTTGTGGACTCCGGTGAAACCAACGGTGGGTTCCCATGTCAGCTCTGCACAAACTCAGATAAATAACTGGATTAAAGAAGTTGTCTCTAAACCGCCTATGGAGACAAGTGCCAACGGCTTTGCATACGGGAGGCGATTTGCATGTATTCATATGCGATTCCCAAGGGGGTTGAGGAACGACACCCGAATCTGCATATGCCTCAGTCATATGTTGATTAGAGTGTATTATGGGCCTGGCGTTTATTCTTCTTTCTTCTCTTTAGTCCGTCGTCCTCTCTCCCAGGATCGTAAATTTTGATCATAATGATGCCACACAGGTGTAGGGGAAAGGTAGAGAGAGGGGTATCAATTGAGGGGAGGTTAGGTAGGTAGGGGAAATAGACGAGGGGGGGAAGGCAGCAGGGAGGGGAATGGAAAGAATGAGAGTGGGGGACAGGGCACCGACTCCACGATTGATTGTCCTGTTGAGTTATTTGATCACATTATGAAACCGGCTCGTTTGGAGGGGGAGGGGGGGAGGGGTAGGCCTTCCATCAGGGGGCTCATGCTAGGACTACTGGATAAGCCCTTATCGGTTCCTGGTTACTTTTGGTAGTCTTCCGTAGCCTCTGGTAGTTCCTGGCATAGTCTTTAGTAGTCCTATATAGCGTTTAACAGTCATTCCTCGCCTTTCCTTCCTTCTAGTAGTTGTTCTACGCACTGTTGGTAAAGAAACATAGTCGATAGTATCTTTAACTAGTCCATGATGGTGTCTTATGGTCTTCGATAGGCCCTGTTGGTAGTCTAATCACAGCCCACGACAGCTGCCAATTGCCTAGGGTAGTTTCCGATAACGTCTATACTAGTGTCTGGTTTCCCTTGTGAGACCCCAGACACCTCTGGGCAGACCCCTGACACCAGCTCGTTACCAGTCAGTCCCTGCCGGTCCGTAGGAAGTCCAGGACTCCCCTGTGGTAGGCCACCCCCCTCCTCCCCCTTCCCCCTAGGGCCGAGGAGCGCTACATAACACCTTCCTGATTTATCGACAGATAGGCAAAAAGGTGGGGCATTGTCCACACTCGGAGGAGATGGCCCGATAATGTTATTATATGCTAATGTGCTAACCGTTGGGAGTGCTTGAGGGAGAGAGAGAGAGAGAGA
>JAUUDW010013594.1:0-10129 GCA_032361385.1 Panulirus guttatus | reverse complement strand
TGGGAGAGGCGCTGTGTGTGTGTGTGTGTGTGTGTGCGTGTGTGTGTGTGCGTGTGTGTGTGTGTGTGCGTGTGTGTGTGTGCGTGTGTCTGTGTCTGTGTGTGTGTGTTTGTGTAAACACAGGGAGATCACGCAGTTCATAGACACCTTGTTTACCCTCGACTGAGAGAGGGGAGGGGGTCGTGTGGGCAGACACACTGGGTCCCACGCTGTTTACATAATGATGATGATGATGAGGTTAATGATAACTAATTGGCCCATCAATATGTCGCTCGAAGGGTATTTGAGTACAGTCCAATATGGTGACCAGGTGATTTGAGGGAAAGGTATTTTGTACCATCTTTAGCTAAAGTTGTACGTTCTAATTTTGGATACTATTCATTCTTAGGCTCCAGTATTTCTGGATTCCAGGAACCAGAGCTTATTCCATGGCTGGAACCGGCGTTTTTTGACGTTTTTGTATTGATTTAACTCGTTCCAACTCCTCTGTCTTCACAAACCCAGTTTTCCTTTTCTGTGTCTTTAAGAATCACAGAATAACATAGAGGTCTCTTGGGTCAGTTGAATCCAGGTCTTGTAAAAGATCTTTTTGGGTCTTCATAACTCGTGAATAAGTGGAGGTATTCACTGTAACTCACAGTTATGCATATACAGGCTTTGGGAAAGTTATTTAATAACTAAGTGGTATTGTATTATTTATCTAAGTCTTGTGAAACTAGGTTAGCAACAGCTGGTCAGACAAGTAATTATTCCAGTGTTATTAACATCATAAATGGTCCATGATGAAGAGAATGTTAACAAAAAGTATTGGCTCATGTTAATCTAGAATGTTAACCAAAGGTAATGCGTAAATGTTAATCTAATGATGATAACAGAAGATGAAAAGGCAGCAGTTGCTGAGGAAATGAGCATTGTGTAGTCATTTCTCTAGTGTAAACATTGATGCAATAATATCCGAATCACAGACTTAAACAGTTTCGTGAATCATCGTGTGCGCCAGCGTTTTAAGCTTATTCCGTGCATGACCACAGGAAAACCAACACCTACGCTTAAACCCAGCTGTATTTTGTTTATACTTGAATTTATATACGCCAGACGGGTTGGAGTAAGGCCCCAACTGGTGTGCACGGATGTTTGAGTCAGCAAACACGTACTGCGTCATGAGACGCGTCTCGGCGTGCGCGCGCGTGTGTGCGCGTGTTTGTGTGTTGAGTAAATTCACCACATCGGGAGCACACAAACATCCCCGTGGATGTTATGGGCCTTTCCACTTCCCCAGACTGGATGCCTGTCGTCCTAGAATTTGTTTCTGTATGAAACGTGGCAGTTTAAGGACGTGTTATATTAGGGCCCGGAACTGGATCACCGCCTGTTAAAGAGAGTGTGTCAAGCAATTCGGATGGGTCAGGATGAAGGTAGATATTCCCTGACCAGCTGCTGGACGGAGTGCTGAGCGTCGCCCCCTCTGTACGACGCCATGCAGAACCCAAGTCGTCGCTTTTGTCGTCCAGTCGCACCGACGTTTACGACACGTACGACTGCCTGGGCTCTTCCTAGTCCCCAGGGGCGACCAGTTCCACTGAACACTCTCCCACGCCCACACAATTAACACTACCAGCGTTGCCGACCAGACTCGCTCGGACCTATACCGCATCACGGGCATGAGGAGATTCAAGCAGAGTTAGTCTAGCATTCCATGGGCTCTCGTGTGCCAAGGCGCCACCATATATATCCTGGCTCATCATTCTCTGCCAGGGGCGCAGTAGGAGGGGGTCCTTCTCCGACGACCCCATTCGGCTGGAGCTTCGGTACGGGTGAACGTTGCAAAGGTCACGAGGTTGGGCAATGAAGAGAGACTGGCTGTTATGACATTAGTGCTGAAGGAGGGAGACTGCGTCGCCGGACTCCCGTGGCCAGGCTTCTGTAGGAGGCGATGGCCTTGGAAGTCCTGCAGGAGGAGGGAATGTGTCAAAGTCAAACAGCGAGTAACGTGGTGTAGTGGTTTCTCGTATGCTGACCATGACCCACGGTCGGTTCACCCGGGGTCGAAACCCCAGTGGGTTCGAATCATGGATGCGGTAGTCGGTCCACAGTCAACCCAGCTGTTCATCCACCCCTAGGATGGGTTGGTCGATAAATTAAGTACCTGGCTAAGGCAAGGGTATGGATATATATGTATATATGATGACTGGGTCAACACATACTGAGGAAAGTTCTCTAGCGTAAATGAGATAGCCTTGACTAGGTCATTAAGTTGTTCACATCGTCTTAATTACAATATAAAGATAAGAAATCAAGAGCTGGTTCCTCACTTATGTGTCTGTGAGCGAGAGGCCTGTTCGAATGACTGACTGCTTGATATTTATGACCACGTCGGGTCGACCACGCTGATAGGGTTAATTATGCACACGTGGCCTCATTGAGATTTAACGAGAGGTCATAGAAGGTCACGCGTCGTTTGTGTCAAGGCGAGCAGCTGGATTACTGCAGCGAGTTGAGCGCTGCTTAAGCCGTTGGATGATTTGACTACTACCTCACAACGTGGGCTTACCGTTGTGGCGCTGAGAGCGGATTCCACTGGTGTTGGAGGCGTCCCAGAACGCAATGCTGGGTGAAGCATATGTAAACAGACCTCGCCAGATCACGAAGATGTAGTTGACATGAGAGATAGAGACGCGTTGATGACAGGACTCCAGAGAGAGACCATTGCATCTCACGAACGGATCGAGAGATAAACATGAGATAGTATATTCAGTGATTGACGCGAGTGTAAAGTCTCTCCGCGTTCAGGGAGAATCGTGGAAATTCTCACTTCTGATTAATGGCGTTTGAGATGAATATTTCCATTTGCTCTACACTCGAAGCACATTTTCCACCGACGGGAATCTCTTGGTTGACGAGCACTGCACAGGTCTCGTGTGTCAGAGAGATGTTGAGAGATTTCAAAAGGCATTTGTCATGAATACCACAGGGCACCAAAAGAGACGTCGATTTTACCGTGTTTGAGCCACAGGGAAGGAGAGACCCCAGAGATATTCGGATCGGGACGTAGGCTAAGGTGGAGATAGATAGGGCCAGGCACGTGACCGGAAGCTAGTCAGAAAACTGACTGGGCGCAAACAGGAGGGAAGATGGAGGGAGGGTAGGTCACCTTCCACTGCATAGTAGACCGACTTTGTAGGTACCCCTGTACTGTCACTAGGTACCACTGTACTGTCACTAGGTACCACTGTACAATAGTACCAGGAGCATCTGGTAAGTACGTATAACTGTAGAGAGGCGTCCAAGACAACGACCCTTTCAACACTGTTCCTTCATCACCCGGGACTCATGCTACCCCTCGACCTATACTACATCCTCGCCACCGTCAGATCTTGCCACTTGAGATCCCTCTTCCCCAGGTTGCATCACTGCGCCACAACAGCAGCTTCGAGTCAGTACAGACTTTTACAAGAACAGCGTCAATCTAATCTGTGTAAATATGTATTTTGTTCTGTGTAATATCAACTTCCACTACTGGATGTGATACGAGCACTTTGGAGACATTTTGCAGTTCTTCCGGAATGACACCTTGCGCACGACGGTCGTTTCGACACGCACGATGCCTTCCGCCGGAAGCAGTGTCGTAGATCCAGGCTGTGTCATCTACACGTGTGGTGTCTGTTCCAGCCAGTCCTGGCTGGGCGTTGTGGCCTGGGACTCTTTTTCCCCCCCCAGCGGCCTGTGTTCTATTTAGTTATTTAAGCGCGTGTCGCATTCGCCAGCCGAAAACAGATCACGTTTAACGCCAGGCGTGTAACTCTCCCGCGTGCTGGAGGCGCGAGACCTTGGTGGAAATGTTAGTTATGTGACGTAGTTCCCCCCAGGCTGGAAGAGTTAGTTTGAATAAATGATTTATGTGTCTTATAACCAACGTAGTGTGTAACTCAGACTAGTTATTCCCAGGCTATAGACCAAAGTAAAGCTAGCTCACTGTAAACTAAAGCTAGCTCACTGTAGACTAAAGCTAGTTCACTGTAAACTAAAGCTAGCTCACTGGTAAACTAGAGCTAGCTCACTGTAAACTAAAGCTAGCTCACTGTAAACTAAAGCTAGCTCACTGTACTCTTACTCTGCCCTCAATGGTATTTTTCTTCTTATTCCAGATGAGGATGACTGCCAATACCCAGCTTGTCACTCAACGGTTGCAAGCTGATTCCACCGACAGGTAAGCTTGCCATTTTAGTGTCAGCTTTATGCCAGTAGACAGCTTGGGGTCAGTAGGGCTCTATCGTCAAGTGATACGACCCCGGAGTAGTTCCCAGAATCATCCACGTTTGACTGCATTCATATAGCTCTTGACCGACAGAGACATATTCTGCCTCTAGCATCCTTCAGCCACTGCCTCACAATAGCTTTAGGTAATCCTCCTGTTAGTGGCGATGCTCTGAACATATAATCACTGTTACGTTATCGATAGCCCCTGTCGCTGCAGTGATCGTTCGGATAGCAATATTGCACCATAAAGAGAACCAGTTGCGGTACCCACTGTGTGTGTGTGTGTGTGTGTAGTGAAGATGTGTGTGTGTGTGTGTGTGTGTGTGTGTGTGTGTGTGTAGTGAAGATGTGTGTGTGTGTGTGTGTGTGTGTGTGTGTGTGTGTGTCTGAAGGGCCAGCGACAGGTCACTGGGAGGCAGAGAAAAAGCACTAACAGTTTAATTTCCTGTAGGCAGCGGTGTCTTGCTAGCCCTAGAGAGCTATTAACGAGCCAGTCGTAACGAGGGGACCACGGCTTGCTAGGTCGTTAGCCTAATAACGTCACTGATTTATAGCAGGCCGTGCTAATGGGCGGGCTAAATGAAATCATTTATTCTACGAAAGATTATGTAGAGGAAGGTCCGACTGCTTTAATAACTAGGCAGAGGCTTAGATGTAAACCCCCTTTAGAAATATGAGACCTCGTCAAATTTCCTTTTCTGTACTGGGAACCGGTACCGAGAACTGGTATTTACCGGTGCACCAGTTGAGACTGGGAGTAGAGGAGAAAGAGGAGAAGCCAAAGGAGGAAGAGACGAAGATGAAGACTCCAAAAGAGGAATTCACATTATATCTCCTTTTCTCCTTTTCGAGTCACATGAGTCCTTTCAAATGCCTGTCGGAGGCCCTCCTCTCTGTTTACCCAGGGGTGAATCAGTGAGCACTCGCGTCCACCCTCTGTGCTTACTCAAGTGTCTTCTAAGTGGGTAAGGGCACTCACCCAGCTCTCTTGGTGAGTACGGGTGGTGTCCCCCTGGAAACCGATTCGTGGTCCTAGTCGAGTGTGGCGTCCTCATTCTCACGCGCATTTGTTTTCTAGGGAAAAATGGGCATACGGTAGTCTACTATACTCAGGCTAATTCGCTGTAGTCAACTACTTCTCTTCCGTATAAAGACTGTCTTTTCAAGTTCCCATCCGCTCTCTACCTTTTTATAGACACCACTATATACTGTCTCTTTATAGTCTGCCTCCGGCTGTATTTAATTCGATTATCATTTCGTTGTTATCTTTGTTATCTTTATTATTACTAGCAATAATTAATAATGATGATGTATTATTATCTTTTCCATCATCATTATTATCATTATTATCATTATCATTACTATTATTCTTATTTTCATTATTATCATTAGGAGTAGTAGTAGTAGCAGTATTAGTAGTAGTGATAAGTAGCATACACACGATACATATCACAATTTTTTCTGACCATTACAGCCAGCGGACTGAAATTTCACCAATGTATCCAAGTTTCACCCAGGGTGATAGTCCTGAACACAGGAGACATATATATACACTTGAAGCACTAACTCCGGTATACATTCCTGCAGCACTGCACTATACTCTCACACCTGTAACACTCCACCACATCTAAACACCTGCAGCACTGAAGTTCACCCGCACATCTGTAGCAGTGCAGTATACCGTCACACACCTACAGCACTGCACTACATCTACACAAATTTGCAACAACGCACCACATCCAAACACTTGCAGCATTGCACAACACCCACACACCTGCAGCTCTGTACCACACCTACATCTCTGCGGCAATATACCATATCCACACACCTGCAGAAGACCATAGATACACTGTAGAGTACTACACTACGCATATACACCTGAAGCGCTCAGCCAAAAGACGCACCAGTAAGGCGCAGGTCTCATTCCTATACTGGACTGGATGTGGCCTGTTATGCTGCATACCCAGAGCTGGACCCTCAGCCAGGTCAAGGCCCTTTGCTGTCTTGACCCCTTCCTCTTGCATCCATGCTACCTAGACACAAGCGTCAGGCTAGCATGCAAATACCTAACACTTAGTCACATATATAACTCCCTAAACCAGACCCTTCGGATGTATAGAGCGTATTGTGTTAATGTTACTTGTAGTGCAAGAGAAATGAGCGGTGTATGGGCATTATTTGCAGGGTAGGAGAGCAAGTTACAGACAGATGTACAAAAGAAGACGGCAGAAAGCCAAGAGGAAACTGCAGGGGGTCAAAAGAGGGCAAATGAGTGATGTATTAGCAAACTTCAGATGGTGGACCAACTGTTGGGCAAAGCAGCATCCAGAAGGCGGACCAATAAGGTAAGAAGTTTGAAAAGTGTCTGCGACGCCTAATTCCATTCGGACCTCAACACTTTTCGATGTTACACCTCCAGCAGAGATAGCAGACAAGCCGTCGCCCGATGTGATGGTCCAGCTTTAGCCAATTCCAGTTCTTTGCTCTGATATATTTACAATGTAAATCTAAGGAGTATAGTATTGTGGTGTACCAGTTCTTTTCTGTCTTCTTAGTCTGGTTGAAGGCAAAGGGGTAGATTGCCTCTGGTTCCTGGTCCGAAAGAGGCACACGAGAGAAGCTGACCAATGGACTGTGCAACCTGGCAACAGCTGACTATTCTTCCTATATTGGGAACGCTTCTCCTTAAAAAAGAAATATATTTCTCGTCTGCCGATTGTTTGAGAATGTTTCTGATGAATACCCTAATATGCCGCGCTTTGCATCTGGAACTGTCGAAATTAGCAATCTTTTTCACTGACCGACACAGATCGGAAAACATGCCCTAGTCATGACCATCTTGAGTGAAAGGAAAATGAAGTTAAAGAAAAAGAATGAAGAAGTTGATCACGGCTCCTCAGGAGTTTATAGACCTTACTATTGAAAGTGGAAAAGTTATAGAAAGAGAAATAGACGAAAGGATAAAGGAGAATTCCACAGCTTTGCTATTCGAGGAAAGAAGGAGGTACTGTGAAGTCAATCCACGTGTGGCTAGTCTCCATACACAAACTATTTGAAGCAGCAACTAAACGTGTGCAACGGGTTCGTACCTTAGTGGCAGGGAGACACGCAGACAGCTCACGAGAGCAGCGGCCGAAATGACACCTTCAGAAGAGAGAGAGAGAGACGGAAGAAACATTAGAGTAAGCACAAAGGGATGGTTGAAGAGAGTTGCTGCCTGGAGACTTAATGACACAGAAGGATTTTGATTCCGCTCTGGCAGCTGGAGATGAAGAGGAAGAACCATCCCAGATATACGTACGGTACTCCACACCGGTATGAGCAAAACCCCTGCAGATCAGAAATCGCTGCACACAAGTGCAATCATCTAGGCACCTGCACAACACCCCAACATCTGTTTTCACATTTGTTCATAAATAAAAATTTTGGTATGTGGACATATTGTAAGTTTGCAGACCTCCAGAATTAGTACATCAAATGATTCATAAAGACAACAAAACAACAACAATGATGAAAACAGACCTTCTCACACTGTTGCAGGTCACTGCGCCCTGAAGCAGAACGGTACGACACTACAGCACGACGGTACGATGTTTGAGCATAACTTTATTACTTTTGGGTTATGAAGGCCTAGCCCTTGACCTAAGTGCAAAGAGTTAGTTCAAAGGCCAGGCTAACTTTCCCATGGGTCGTTATGAAGTCGTGCTGAAGGGTTTAATCTGAGCCAGTAGGCTCGTCTGGGTCTGTAAACACACCTCTATAAACCTGTGTATGGCGATATGCCTCGCGCCATAAAACGGATTCCCGGCATCGTGTTAAGGAGGGAATGGCCTTTATATTCCAGGTGATATGGTTCTCTGACCACAGTCACAATACCCTGGACGGAACCGCGCTGGATCATGGCTCTGCTCTGACTACGGCCACACCTGAACTCAGGCTGCCCCACGCTCTTGCCTGAGGCACTGGTTCACATTTTGCTAAACCTTTTAGTTCATTCTTGTATGAGTTTATGCATACGTATAGGCGCAGTAGTTCTCCTTCTCTCTCTCTCTCTCTCTCTCTCTCTCTCTCTCTCTCTCTCTCTCTCTCTCTCTCTCTCTCACACACACAAGACAGAGGCGGCCCCAAGCCCGGTACACCCCAGCTGTATATTACATGATATTGACTTGAAGCTCTGGGGGGCATATCCGCTAGGGAGAGGCAGGGAGGTGGGGAAGGGAGGGAGGGATGTTGAGGGAGAGCCTGGGGAGTAAGGGGGGGAGGAACTAGAACCCCTGGGGATTGGCGCCCCCCTGTAGAGACCAGAGGGAACCCGCAACGAAGGCGATTGCTTCATTTTCCACACTATTTTTTTTTCCTCTGCCCTGTCGTCTGCCTTGTGATGCTGTATGATAAATGCTCTCATTAGTGGGCTGGCCTGGTGACCGTGACGCCCTCTTACTCCAGGTCTTGACTCAGGTCACACTGTAAAATAAGAGACGATATATTCATGTTAATGAAATCTAAATGTAAATTAACGTTACATCTAGAGCGGTATTATGTTTACCATATAAATAGAAACGTCAGCATAATGCTGGTGATATATGAAGTAGAGGAGAAAAGGGGAGGTGATTATGTCAGCATAATGCTGGTGGTATACTGAGTAGAGGAGAGGGACAGATAGGTGGTTATGTCAAATAAATCTGGTGATATACTGAATGGAGGAGAGGGAAAAGGTAATGTCGGCATAATGCTGATGATATACTGAGCGAAAGAGAGGAAGGGGCAGTTGGTAGTGTCAGCATACTGCTAATGATATACTGAATGGGGTAGGGGATAGGGAGGTACTGTCAGCATAATGCTTGTGATATGATGAGCGGAGGAAAGGGGGGAGTAATTGATATCAGCATAATGTCGGTGATACACTGAGTGAAGGAGAGGGAGGAGGAGGTATTGTCAGTATAATGCTGATGGTATGATAAGTGGAGGAAAGGGAATGGTGAGAGGTAATGTCAGCATAATGCTGGTGATATAATGAGTGGAGGAGGAGGTAGCGCTGGCCAGTGAGAGGAAAGGCTATGCTGGCAGGGCACCTTCATGGTACAAGTACTGGCTGGGAGAAGCAGGGAGAGGGCCAGGGAGAGGACCAGGGAGAGGACCAGGGAGAGGGCCAGATAGGGAAGCACAGGTAAAAAACACGAAGCCGAAGGGGAAGTGAGGAGGACGAGAGGAGAGGGAGAGGGAAGGTGAGCGAGGGAGAGGCGGCCGTTAGCGTGGACCAGGAAGGAAAGACGGGAGAGTGAAGGGTGAGGGAGGAAGAGCAGGAGCACCATGGAGAGACGGGAGAAAGGGACGTGGGAAGGAGGTGGAGAGAGAGACGGGAGGTGAGAGACGTAGGCAGGAAGTAGAGGGAGAGACGAGGGGTGAAGGACGTGGGCAGGAGGTGCAAGAAGTGGGCAGGAGGTGGAGGGGAGAGATGGGAGGTGATGGACATAGTGGAGTTTCTACACTGAGGCTGGACCATGAGACTGGACTACAGCTCAACACCCACCGTGTACCCTGCCGGTTTCACTATGCTGTCAGTTCCGCTGCCACAGACTTATTTTATAGTTGGCTCTCACGAGTTTATCCGCAACTGCCTTTATCCATAGGCGCAATCTCCTCAGGTTTTCAGCAAGCCAACCATATTTCGTTGAGTAAAGGAATAAGAGTTTTGTCCACTTCTTAGAGATTCACGTGTTGATATATTGTAAGTATTTTTTGTAAATCTGATTATCCTATAACCCCTCATGCTGTGACTTTAGTAATCTTAGTAACTTTTGCTGACCCCAGTTTTCTGCCTTACATACGTTATAAATCACCTTTGCCTTTCCTCACCCCTTAGTTCCAAGTT
>JAUUDW010013583.1:0-10129 GCA_032361385.1 Panulirus guttatus | reverse complement strand
CTCCCGCATCGCTGAGGAAGCCAGCCACTTCCAACGAGTGGATCACAGGCCAAGGGGTGTGGTGGTGTGTATACGTCTGAGTGATGTGTGTGTCGGACAGTTTAGGAAGAAGTGTTTAGAGTCGTCGGCATGATTGTTACATCTTGGACATGTGGCGTCTTGTGGTATGCTAAGCTGTGGATTTCTCTTCATTCGTTTCTCCATCCCTCGTCATACGACCTTTCTACCTTTAAGAGTCAGGTCTACAAGCACTTCCGGAGCTCAGATTAATTTTTCTTTGTTTAACTTTTTCCCTTTACCCGAGATGGCCTTGATATGACCATATTGTCCGTGCCGGGTCGTTCACCGTAAAAACAAAGCTGATCGCTCGATGTTTGTTGTGTTTTATACCTCAGTGGTGTCCAGAGCACAGGCTGGTGGATGAAGGAGCCGTGTCCAGGTCCGCAGACCACGCGGTATAACAGCTAGGGTGCCGTGTGGACCTCAGGCTGCGCCACACGTGAGGCCTGGAGGATAGGGGAACTGGACAGACCTGCCTGACCAACACCAGCGTAGTACTTAGAGGACTACAGATTGTTGGGACAGGAGACACACGAAGGAAAGGGAAATGGAAAGCGAGATAAAATGAACGACAGGAAATTAGTGTTATAGATCTTGTTGTAGAATTATATGCCGCTGTTGTGGGCCATGAGGAGGACTGAGGCAAACTTGGAGCAGCTGTCATACCCGCCCCAAACGCTGGTCTATGTATTCGAGTGGTTTAGCTCGCTAATGAGAGGAAGGTGAGAGCCACTGCTGAACTGAAGAGGTCGGGAGGTATGTATTATGATTGTTTGGGGCTGCAGGATAGTTTAGACAAGAGCAGAAGAGGATCAGTCTTGACAACTGGGTAAGATCTGTTGCGTGTGGAGATGAGATAATTATTTTGGCCCGACTTAAATGGCAGATTATGGAACAAGAGAATCACTTTACAGTATTTGATTCATTAATGAGGTGAAGCAGCCGTAAATAAGGATGGTAAAGACTAGTATACTCGTGCATGAGGAAGATTTTCTTCGTTATAAATTGTTTGTAATATATGAAGACAGACATACGTACAGCTGGTACAGATACAACAGAAATATGGAAAAAGTTAATTAACATCCTCGATGGATTATAGAATAAGTAGACAGAATGCTAGAAAGTAAGTCAGTGATATTCATGGTGTTTCTGTGACCTCAGATCACGGATTGATATTACCAAAGTTTCACCGTAGAACTCACAGGCCTCCTGCAACAGTTACAGACAGATAATAATCGTAAACTTAAGTTACACCCAAGATAGAGAAAATTAAATTTAGGTATCTGAGGAACAGAACGTGGACCAGGATGCAAGTATAATTATTAAAGAACAGTTAGAAAATATTGAACGAATAGATAACAGGAACAGTTCGAGACATAGGATGGGTTCCAGTAAGCGACGTGCCTTAAGATGGAATGGTGAGTTACAGGATCTGTCGTGATGAAGATCAGGAAGTGGAGCCGCTGGGTGGCAGGTATAACGGGAGGGACGATATGACCTTCTTCAGAGGAGAGTTGGTCAAAATGTCAGGAGAGGAAACGTGTGGGGCTGGGGTCCATCCGGCATTGCTGATGGCTTGCCCATGCCTCCCTGCAGGCCGCCCCACTATCCTCGTGTATCAGCACCAACTGTGACCTGAAGATGCAAGGGATACGGAAAATTAATATCCATTTGGAGGATTGCACCTGCTAGGATTGAAAGGTGAGTTTCACAACCAGAAGGAATGAAGGACAAGCCTAACTCAGGAAAGGAATAAGACTCGAGGACTGTTAACAGAGACGTGATGTCACATTAAGTTAGACGGAGTGATGTACATTACGTTACGTAAGAACATAGTCACACAGGCATATTGTTATGTAGGTACCAAGTAATATATTATGTTATTTTGGTGTCACACACATATGTAGTTATGGATAACCACGGAGGCCTGGAAGGCAGTGTCCATTCAGCATATCGTTCAAAAGGTAATTTTCTCTTGAGTGATTGTCAGCAAAAATTGAGGCATAACGCAATCCATATGTATGAGATAAGAACATTACACGAGATAGTTTGTGATTTCATGAAAATTACAGAAGGAAGGGGACCATACTACTTGTCAAAACTCGTGCGACTAATAAAGTGAAAGATTGATAGTAGAATACAGTTGGTAAGGAAGATGTGCGATCAGAAACTTTCACTGGTGGGATTGATATATTTTTTCCAGTCGGTTTACGAGATACTGGCAAAATATTATAAACATTGTTTTAGTTAAAATGGAGTTTACTCTTGCCTTCGTATATCAGTAGTAAAATGTTTATTTTTCTAAATTGATTTGAAGGGTAGTTGACATATATGATAATTTCGAATCGAATTTAGATGATAAGCAATAAGCAAATTTAATTTTGAATATTTGTCGTTATTCCCACATCTCTTTCACATACAGGCAACGGTATCTGTCGACCACCTGGCTTCGCTGTACAAGTTAACTCCGACATTATATAACTCAGTGAGGTACTGTCGCTCACAAAGTTTGGTGCTAAAAAAGTTTTTCTTTTACCATCACGATTTTTCAAAATCTCACATCAAAGACAGAGTTGTGAAATCAAATCAGACGGGCCGTGTGTCGGGAGCCAGGAGGGTGGCCACTAGTCTGGTGCTGGGCCGTGTGTCGGGAGCCAGGAGGGTGGCCACTAGTCTGGGGCTGGGCCGTGTGTCGGGAGCCAGGAGCGTGGCCACTAGTCTGGTGCTGGGCCTTGTGTCGGGGGCTAAGAGGGAGGCCACTAGCCTGGTGCCGGGCAGTGTGTGTCGTGGGATGAGATGGCCAGTGGTGTGGTTATGAACCATTATACATAACGGGTTGTGAACTTAACCCTCGTGGGCCTCCACCTCTTAGCCACATCTTGTTGTCATATAGTTTGATAAATTGTCCTTTTCCTTGCCTAGGCTATGGAACTGGGTCTCCCAGTCTGTATCCTGGGATACGTCAGGAAGACTTCATGTTTTCCTTCTTTACAGTATAATTGTTACAATTCTTGATCGACTTTATTTTTAAACACTGCCCTTTTTATTATTTGATTATTGTCTAATACTTGGTGATTGCTCTTTCCAAGTATAGGTCTAAAGGTAAAATATTTAGTTTATGGGCGTTGCACATGGAAACTAAATCGGTCTTTACTGGTACATCCAGACCTCTAACTCTCCTGACTTTTGAGACATATCAGTTAAAAAGAAAGAATTCCAGCACACATTCTAGGGACGTAAGTCTGTTTTCAGCTGTGTGGGTATAAGATATTCGAATCTGTTCTCTTGTAACCAAAGTCTACCACTGCTGGACGTGATTACCCCGTTAACGTCTTGTACCAGTTGGATTATTTCTTTATTATTTTTCATCAAAATATTGATCTGGTTCTTCTGATCTTCTTTCAGGTTGCAAAACAGATTTCATTATGTTTTTAAGAATGTACCAACTGATGGCTCCTGTGTTTTCCATAACGTCTTGGGATAATATTGATCCGCTCACCAGAAGTCTTACACCTCCGCTCCCCTGCTCTTTCTCTCTTCTTTATTAGTTTGATATCCTTTTGGGAAAAGCACATTTGATCTGTCATTAATATTATTGTGTTTACTTTCTTCCGCTCCATCCCTCAAGTTTCATTCCTCTGCCCACTAATTCATCATTCTATGTTTACATGACCTTAGGGCGTACCTCCTTCAGCATCTCGTGGGAGTCTGCCTCCTGCGTCTGGTTTGTCTTATTTTTTTTTTTACCTTAGTACTTTCAGAATCTATCCAACTCTTGCTTTGTTTCCTGTTTTTTCTCTGACATCCTTTTGACTTTCGCATTGTCTGCCACCTTGTAGGTCTGCCTCAAGTCCTCATAATTTTCTTCCCCTGTTTAGAATGTCCCTTTCAGCGGGCGTCTCATTCCTCCAGTACAGTCTATCTTCTGCCATATTTGTTCTATCCCTCCAATTGCCTACTCCATGCCTAAAGCTTCCACTATATCTCCGATATACATTTCATATCTCCATATGATCGCCATGATCTTGTGCACCAGAAACCGTCTCCAACCTACGTACCTCTATCCAGCTGGCGGCTCTTTAGTCTGTCTTCGCCAGTTTTCGATGCACTGGAAACAATTTTCTTCAGCCCAGTCTGTCGTAACCGATTTTCCTTTAACTCAAGACACTCCCCTTGTATGTATCTATTGCTTTCACTATAATGAATTTTAGAGGCTTTCTTATCATCGGCATCTCTGTAATGTTCCCTCTTATTATTCTCTCCTTACTCGTACATTGTCACCGTCGACTCCTCTTCCATCTAAGGACTCCCGGGATGTTACCTTCCCTGTCAGTTCATCGTTCTACCCTTGCTGCTTCATCCCTTACAATTTGGGTGTCCTTGATGTTACCAGGGACACCATCAGACCTGAGGCCACACACTCTCATCAAGTGCATTAGGGGGGAGGTTATACAGTGTGAAAGATAACTCTCTCTCTCTCTCTCTCTCTCTCTCTCTCTCTCTCAGTTAAATCTTTATTTCACAAACGTTTTGCTTCCTTCCTTGGTCCTTCCTCACACACCCTTCGCTCCTCAAGAACTCAGGTCAGCAATGTGTCAACTGTTCCCACGTTTATCACGTGAACCCAGCATCGTCTTGGGCCGGTGATAACAAGGTCTCTTAGCTCTTTATGGCAGTTTTATTGTGACATCTGCACGGTCTGTTCGCGAAGAGAGGACCTCAATAAATCCTTCAGTGAGACACGTCGACACTTGTTCTCCAGCATCACTTGTCATTGTGCTTTTCAGACTTCGAATCTCCTTGTCATCTTATCCACGAAGACCAACCCTTGAAGACCACACTAAACATTATCTTACTTCCCAGATAAGGCATACGGGCCTCTCATTGTTCTAGACCATCACCCAACCCTATTAGCTACCTAGAACCATGTCCACTGCGCCGTTTTGTACTTGTCCCCAGGCCTTGATTCCTGTCGCCTTCGTCAGACCATGCTTCCTCATCTGGGTGCCGGGGAGCGGCCCACACTCCTACAGCGGCCACTGTTCCCAGCACAGGGAAAGGGTTCGCACTATGAAGTTGAGTGTGATCGAAAGCACGACCCTACCAGGGCCTCGAACC
Source organism: Panulirus guttatus (assembly GCA_032361385.1). Lineage (NCBI taxonomy): Eukaryota > Metazoa > Arthropoda > Malacostraca > Decapoda > Palinuridae > Panulirus > Panulirus guttatus. Next base: position 4,951 of record JAUUDW010013583.1, on the reverse strand, counting down.
CTGGTCCTGTGGTTTCAAATGTGACAAGAGTGATGAGCGCGAGAGACGATAGTAATATGCGACTACATAATGAGAAGACTCTTCCTCTGTCATATGAAATATACAGCAGTGGGTTTGTTGGCGGTGTTCCTGGGACGTACAGTGCGTTGCTGCCGTCGTTCGTGGCTCTTGTGAAGTACTTCCCCCGATGACAACTAGTCACTTTCTTACATTACCATTGTTAAGTATAGGAAATGTCACGGTCGTTGTGCAGTCACTGCAGACGTTAGTGTGGATTCGTTTTCTGTGAAGGACTTTTTCCTTTTCGTCTGCATCATCTGTATCAGATGGATCGGAACTTGCCTCATATATCCATCTTGAAAAATAATGTAGAGACTGTGATGGCTGTCCTACTTCCTAGCTTTTACTAGCGAATGCTCATGATAGATATGCTTCTGTAAATCCTCTCTAAACTTTTGCTTAGTGTGGAACTCACATTGTCACCGGACTTAAGAACAACGATCCAGAAGGCGGGAGAAGCACATTTGATGTGATGTAACTCCTACCATGTAACGGGTGAAGCTGCGGACTTGGGTTGCAGCTTATCATAGGTCCAGATGAGGCAGGTTTCACAAGCAGTTGGTTGCCACGGAGACTGACGGGACCCATTAGTTTTATTAAGGTAGGCAAACTGTCTGTTCACGTTGCATGCAAATGTTCAGAAATGGCCAGAACTGAGATGTGTAGAATGAAGGGAAAACTTTGACCGAAGAACGTGTGGATCGGACAGATAAAAGGAACAGTTAAAAGAGGAGAGAGAGGGCGAGGCAGAAAGCGCAAACCCAAGACACGTTCGATGGATCAGCTTCAAACCTTTCTTCCTCCCCCCCTCCCCCACTACCCCCACTGCCCCACCTCACTCCCAGTTAATCGAGCGATGTAATGAGGAAATCACTAGAGTCAGTCATGAGAGGAAGGAGGCGATTTTCTAAAAAGCTTCACTCGTCCAAAAAAAACCGGGTGTGAAGTCCTTCCGGCCAATCAAGCCAATGTACTAAAAAGATTTCGAGAAAGAGTTTACTTTCAGACTCCCGGAACTCGGCCATCAGACGTCAGGAGAGGGAACAGACAGCGTTTAGAAGGAACTGAAATAGTGGAAAGGAAGGACAGGGGTTACTTAGCATGATTGAAATGACGAACATGCAAGGATTGATGATCGGACATGAAGAAAACGGAGAAGTTGAAGACAGTAGGAAAAGTGAATCATAAAAGGAAGTGAATGAAAAAGCAGAAGAGGAAGAATATGTGAAATGAGAGAAGTGGATAACTGGGTTAAGGATGACGGAAGAGTGACTGTGACAATCGTCAGGAAAAAGGTGAGAAAAACATAATGAAAACGGTAAAGACGAAAGGCTGATGAAAGTATATAAAAAACGGGACAAGGAGGGGGTTGAGGGTGTGAAGAGAAGTCCAGGATGGAAAGAATTCATCGACAACAGAAGCTGCACGTTTCTCATCCTTCATAAAAGGTCCAGGAGAGGGTATGGAAGGGTCTAGTATTAACATGGGAGGGCTGTGTCTTGACACATGCCTCCTATGTGATCATGAAGTTACGACCCTGGAAGCCGAAGGTAAGATTCAGGACACGATGGAACGACCCCTTTCTATGATGGTCTGTCCTTTGACCTGACTCTTAAGGGTCAGGTCAAAGCAGGTCAAAGGTAAGGCCACCATGTCCAAGAGGTGGAGGTGCAGTGCACTTAGTAGAGACATCATCTCTACGAAGATGAATTTCGATGTTGGAACCATTGTTTTTCATATTCTTACGAAAGCTAGGTGGCTGCCTTCAGTTTCAACCAGAACATGGCTTTTAGAACAATGGGATCTCATTACTGCTTTCTCAGAATAGTTAAGGACAAAAGACTGCTCACCAAAGTGCCTGTTTCCAAAAGAATAAAGGAAACATTTTTAAGACGCCCAACAACACTAAGAGGTTTTGTTTCTTAGTGTTCCAGGCTTTTGTTAGAACTTCAGAGGGAATTTCCAGTGGTTCCTGTTCTTTATGATGTAGTGATAAGATGCTTTTCAGAATAATGAAGAGTTTTATGAAGTTTGCAGTCATAAAATAAAAAGCAGGAAACGTTCCTGAAGACGAGTATGACCTCAGTAACAGAGACAAGAAACAATTCTCACAACTCATTAGAAAGAAAGACAAAGGGAACCTTTAAGACCTAAGCTTTCTCTTCCAAGTCGTTATGAGGCACAGAAAAAGTTACCGCTCTCCAACAGTCTACGCACCAGCTTTGGAGTTTTTAGTCTGAGGAAAAGAGAAAGTAATGCTTCGGGATCTGTCAGAACTGTCCAAGAAGTTACCAGACAGCTTAAGACAGATATTGATTTGGCAGGAGTCACTGACGGGTGAAGATGTCTCGTGACAGATCCTTCTGTTGCTCTCTCAGAGTCTGGCAAGAGAGTCAGCCGGCCATTACTGGAGGTTTCGAAAGATGGTCAGAAGAAATACCGCAACAGAAAATGTCGATGCAGAAGTGAAACAGAACGTAAATATGTTATGATCAAAGAAAAATAATGTTCTGGAGCAGACCGTTATAGTTATGAAACTGGCCATAGATGCTGTACTTTTTTATGATGAACATCGACTTAGACCACAAAAACATGCTTTCAGTATGGCTTTATTACTGTTCGTGAAGATTAACCATTCAACTTACCTGAGCATATTCTTGGGAGAAGAGAAAGAGAAATTAAGAAAATTGGAGAGGAACAAGAAGGGTGTGAAAAAGATACAAGAGGCTAATCTTACAACAGAAATGAGCCGCAGGAAGAGAGAGAAATGCTAAAGTTGTTGATGTTGCCAACGGATCAAAGAGAAGGCGAGAGAAGCCACACGTAATACTGCAAGGATAAGATAGCGATAAGTACTGGCAGTTACTTAGATGATGATGAACACCAACAGCAAAATCTGTGAAGCTTTTACGGAACCAAAAGGAGTGAGAATTGATCACAGAAAGATGGAAATTCTCTGTATAGAAAATACGGGAAAGAAAAACCGCCAACAACCGCCCAGGGAAGTACTGCCCTCCTGACTTAGGGGTGCTGAAGCGATGGCCGGAATCATCTTACATCATCTTTTTCTTCGCCCTCATCTTCTTCAGTTGATGAAGGACATACGAAGATGGCCCAGCGAAAAAAGAAAAAGAAGCAAATGTCTATAGTCGGTAAGAGAAAAGACACCGATGACTGGGAGAGGGAGGGAGCTGGGAAAGTTCGTAGACTGAATATTATTCCTTGTGTAAAATGCCAAAATAGAAGTGACCTCACAGGTTCCGTTCTCTTTACAGGATCAAGTTGAACGTCATCTGCGATACTCAGAATTATTTCATTATGATGTGCTTGAGTGTTGCTTATCCTTAATTATTCTTGATTTACCAGTACGACGGAGGGTAAGGGAGGGATGGAAGAGGAAGAATGTAGCATAAGAGACGGAATGTCTTGTATGATTTAATTTTGTGCCGTTTGATATGAATTAAAGTATTCGTGGTCAGTCATTTATTTTAGGTACCTTAACGTAAGATATATATAGTTTGCCGCGGATATAAAACAAGATTGTTTAGAGACTTTTTCACTCATATCTTGAAATCCTAGTTTTTTCCTATACAGTTGATATCCTATATTCCTTTGTTACTGGCATCAGAAGTATCTTGGAAACCCGTAAGTAGGTATGGGGTGTTGTATAAGTAGGTGTGCGATTATGTACTTAAGTGTGAGGCGATGTTGGTGTAAGGAGGAACAGAGATGATTTTAGGACAAGATTGAGAAGCATGAGGCAAAGTGGTTAGATTTGAGGTGATGTGCTGATGGTTAAATATAAGCATAAGTTGTAGTTATGAGGTAAGGTGTGAGGCTGAGGAACAGGAAGTGGTAGTAATGTGAGGAACTGTTATGAGGTATGAGATAATGCATGGGGAGGCGTCAGGTAGTGTTATGAGTAATGGAGTAAAGCAGAGGGAGGTGTGGCAAGGTTCAAAGCGGTAAGAGGTCAGGTGGAGAGAATCATGTGATGAGATTTAGAGACAAGGGGAGATGAGTGGGCATAAGGCGAGGTTCAGTTGAGGTTTAAAAGTGTCTGAGGATGAAGATGAGGTGAGTGTCTGGTCAGAAGTTTCGTCAGGTGGAAGGAAGGCGATATATGCGTATGTTACAGTTGAAGGAGAGGTGACACCAGACGAAACGAATGAGGAACAGCCATGAGAAGCAGCAGTTCGAGACCTGGGTGACGGATGGATGTAAGATAAGATGAGTGAAGACAGTAACTGAGCAGATGAATGAGAAGAATATGTATTGCAAGGTCTGAGATTCAGGGGAGGAATGTTTGTTTGAAAGTCGGCAGAGGAAAAATCAGAAAGAGAAGAGAACAAAGTGATGATCAGAATGAAAGGGAACCTGAGTGGAAAAAAGAGGTTACAATGTAAGAAAGAATTATGGTAAAGGATATATGAGATGTAAGAGAAAAGAGGAAGGAAGGAATGAAAGTTAATCTTTGTCAAAACTCAGAATAAGGCAGGAGAAGCGACAGACGAAGATCGGAACAAAGTTTACGAAAAAATAAAGACAGCAAAACTTCAAAATGTAATCACAGGAAGACCCCCAGCTAACCTGCAGTTTGTAACCTGTGGTGATTATCTTTACTGGCGTAATGGTAACTGGTTAGGAAGGGACGGGGAAAGGGAGAGGAGAAACATATTAAGCTGGTAAATTTTGAACATTTTTATTTTCTGTTCCATTAACGTCGTCTTTCACACTGGTATGAATGGCTGACCTATTTCAATTCAGGATTTATCTTTACACTCCGCAAATATTCCTCGCGTTGATTTCATACATTTTTTTCATACATATTCGCCTTTTCCCGCGTTAGCGAGGTAGCGTTAAGAACAGAGGACTGAGCCTTAGAGGGAAA
>JAUUDW010013561.1:0-10131 GCA_032361385.1 Panulirus guttatus | reverse complement strand
AATAAATATTTATTTATTATACTTGATCACTGTTTCTCGCTTCAGCTAGGTATCACCAGGAAACAGATGAAAAAAGACCCATCCCACCACATACACATATACATACATATATGCACAGTACATATATATACATACCAGCATATATATACACATACACACATGTACATACTCACACTTGTTAGCCCCCATCCATTCCTGCAAACATATATATTATGATTACTTTTATTTTCTGCATTCATTCACGTTCACTTTTTCCCATGTAATTGAGTAGAACCAGGAATCATTGAAAAAAGGCTTCATTTTCTCATATTCATTCTGTAGCTGTCACATACTCTATGCGCTGAAACAAGGTCTCATGTACTTTTCATATGCCCTGTTTCATCCAAGCACATTATCTCCTGTAAACCACATCACTACTTGCTCTCTCTCCCTCACATGCTTTACACCCTCCTGCATGTTCAATCTCTGAGCCTTCTAAACATCTTTCAGTAACAAATCAATAATGTCACACACAGAACTTAAGTGTTACGTTGTGCTGCTTGTTTTGTATCTTTCATATGTTCCTGGCTGTGTTTCATACTATATCCCTGAGGTCTTTCACTTAGGATATTTCTCACTGAACCATATTTTTGTCCATGTTGATCCTCTTTTATTTATCACAAGGGATACCCACGTTCTCACTCCTTCATTGTAGATTTCATAGAACTTAGAGCACTAGTATATACTCTTTATTTTAGAGCACCCTTTTCTAACCAGTGCTCTTAAAGAACTTGATCAGTTCCATTTTGTTGCTATGACTGAACTTCCTCTTTGAGTCTTTTTACTCCAGTGATTCCCTTCATGTGTGTTTGTATTTGTGTAAATATATAAACATATAAGCTACGGAAATACTTAACTAAAATATAAAGATAGCATTTCTCAACATTAAGGATGTGTACATTATCCTCAAATGTAAAGCATTATGTTGAAGGAAAGAAGGATAGTAGGATATTTGCATGTGATATATCAACTGGCAGGGTCAACATTTTCTTAAATCAACCAAGCCTATCCTAGTGAAGCCTTTTGTAACTTAAGGCTTACTTTATTGTATTACAGCATGTACACTTTCTGAATTGCATCAGTGAAGGCCTGAAATGATTCACATTGATTATTTCCTGCCTATTCTGGATACAACCAGCTGATTGAGGAACATGGCCACATACAGTGCAGCAATAACAAATAGCAACCTTGTGTTAAAAGACAGGACAAATGCAGAGCTATACCACATGTGTTTTTCTCTCATGCATCCAAGTTAGGTGTACTTGATTTTATATAAATTTGATATTGCTACTATCCCTTCACAGTTTTGTTTGAAGATGACCCACATATCCTTAATCTTTAAAAATTTCATGTTGCAACCAGTGATTTGATCAGAGTTCCTGTTAGAATGATAACTGTGAAAAGAAAAAGGTTTCCAGCTGGAAGTATCTGGCAGAACCAAGTTCAAGTGCATCCTAAATCTGTTAACCTTATCCTTTTTTTTCAGATCCATAAATACCAGTTACAGGACACTGCCTTTCTCTGAGTATTTAAAAAAAAAAATTCTTGAAACAACATTAGGTCCACACACATGCTCTAGCTCTCTTGAAACCAAACTGCTTCTTAGTCAGTTGTGTACATGCCACTGCCCTCTCTGTTATTTATAAGGTAACAATTAAAAAGTTAGAAGGGTATACCTGACAAAGAGCTCTTCTGAGAAGGGTGTACCTGACAAAGAGCTCTTCTGAGTCGGTAACTATATTTCAGTCAGTTGCTTGCCCACCTTCAGGGCAGGTATAAGTCCAGTGATGTTTCCTCATAATTGCTCATCATGATTTAGGTAACAGTGACCGTGCTCTGGAAATACTTGAAGATGTCCAAGCTCGAGTACCTGGTAGTTTGGAAGCATGGATGCAAGCTGCTGGGGTGGAGAGGCGTCGAGGGAACCTTGAGGCAGCAAAGGAAATATTTCTTCGTTGCCTCCGGCAGTGTCAAGAACGGGAAGATAAAAATGCTTATTCGCATGTGGCTTTGAAGTTTGCCAGATTCCACACATTAGTAAGTTCAACCTCTCTCTTCCACTTATCATTTTCATGTATCGTATTTGTAATTGATTTTATTATTTTTAAGATATTAATATACAGTTGAATTTATTTCCATTTCAGCTTGTTACAGGTGTTCATTTTACTCTTGCTGGTAGTTGGGTGGTGATCTTTTCTAAGCTGATAGGATCAGTGCGTCATAATAGTCCAAAAGTTTTAGAGGGTCTGGAGCTTTGGATGTTATTAGATTTGAATCCTTATTATTTTTATGTATGAAGTAAATTTTGCCTTTTATTAGAAAATAGTTTTCTCTCCAGCGCCAGTATGGCCTTTGGGCTAAGGTAGATATCTCAGACCTTCAGGAGTAGAGATCTCGTACCCACTTGTCTTCCTAACATCTGTGACATAGCAGATTGTAAAAGACAGGCTTTTCACATTCTCCAAAATTAGTAAATGCTTTCCCATGTCTCTTGTTTTTCCCTTTCATAATCCTCTCAGTATTTCAAGTAAGGTCCGGCCATGCTTGGAAGTTTTGTTTTTTGAATAGTAACTATATTTTTGTTCCATGAAAAAACAAACATATTGACTGATAATAGATATCACTGAAGTAATTATTCATGACAGAAATCACGAAAGTATTTACTGATTATAGATATCACTGATATATTTGCTGATGATAGATATCACTGAAGTATTTGTCTGACAACAGATATCAATGAGACATTTATCTACCCTTGACTTAAAGGTGCACATGGTCTTCTCATTTATTACATCTGGTTGTGAATCATTCCAATATCCTACAACTCCACAGACGAAGAATAAACTTGCGTCTATTGCTATTGCATCTCCTTTCTTTTTATTTCATACCGTTATTTTTGGTCGCTGAGTCTACATGATGTGAAGAAACTTTTGTATGCTATGGTGTCGAAATTATTTAGGACTTCAAAAATTCCAATTAGATCTAAGAGTCTTCACTTTTTTCTTTTTTTAAGAAAGAATAATCTTAGGTCTCTGAGTCTTCTTCATAAGGCCTACTACCGACAAAGTTAGTTTTGTTGGTCATCTCTGTATTTGTTCTAGATTTTTTTACGTATTTGCTCAAGTCTGATAACGAAAACTGAACAGTGTATTTCAAATGAAGCCTGACCAGAGCGTAATAGTTGATATTTCTATAAAACCAGCCATCCTGTTGGCCTTATTACATGCAGCAAAGCGTTGTTCTTATGTTACGTTATTGCTGGTCATTATTCCAAGGTCTGTTTCCTCTTTTACATTTGATGATGGTTTCCCGAACAATTTATGTTTGATTCGTATTTTTATCACTGTAATTCCATCACTTAACATTCCTGACCCAACTGCGGTACTGGACCGGTTGACATGTGCAGATTTTTATTTCTCTAGATATTCAAGGACTTTATGGAGATTAGATATCGTGTTTGTCCAACTTTGTATTTTCCGTCCTTAGGAATACGTTTCATGCCTGTGATATATTCGAGAAATATTCAGCGATAAACACTGAATCGAATAACTTGTTTATAAGGAAAGCCATTTCCTCATAAGTTAAGGCGACATTTTCAGTTCTTACTGGGCCTGTGTTATCTTTATTATTTCCTTGTTTCAAGGAAAATTAAAGAATGCTTTAAGGTTTTTCATGTTATGAACAATTCTATTTTCTAAATCATCTTATGTTGGTTCTGACTGTTTTGCTGTCCTCGTTTTCAGTTTCTGCACTATCCTGTTGACCTCTTGCCAGTTTCCAAACACTCATTCACCTTCCTTGCAGGTACTTTCCGTTCACCTACCTATAATACGTTGGCAAAATAGCCCAAAACCGTAATTGCTAAATTCTCGAACCCACAGGCAAGAACTCACTCTTCTGTCAATATTAGGGAATTAACAAAATGCTATATACCTTCGACATGATTATCTGACCGACATAATGTTGCTCTTTAAATCAACAATTAACAGCAATATTCAACGTACATGGTACTATTGAAACAACCTAACGTGAATATATAACATCTTGATGCTAGTTAGACATCCTCTAACATGATATGACTTACAGCTATTATAGCGGCCAAATAATCTTACCCTCAGCAAATGGACAACTGACTGACATCAGAAATCAGGGAATGGTATCTAATTAAGAGGTAATAGGTCAGCTAAAAAGCCATGTCAAGGTCATACTAAAGAGCCAAGAATGATAATATTGACAGTCTACCACAACTGAATACTGCAAAACGTAATGGGTGAGCAAGGGTGGCAGCCTAGCCCAGAGGCTGACTGTCTCAAGGCTCGAGGAGGCCAGCCATCTCGGCCATAAGTTGTCCACTTGAACCTGGGAGAGTAAATGGAAGACCTTGGGCAAGGAAAGTATGGACGGCATGGGTTTGGTGGGAGGATATGAGGAGGAGGTCCGGACGAAGAATAATTCAGAGTTAAATTCGAGGGAATAAGGTGCTTAAAGACGTGGCTTTATTAGTAGATCAGTGGGTTATAGACTAGTCAGTTAGAAAGCTAGCCATGGACTGATCAAGTCGAAAGAAAGAGGTTGAATCACAGGTTACCGGAGTGCCGTTGTTTAAGGATCAGAAAGATTTATCAGCAGAAGAATTCATATCAGTAAACATCCTTTTTTACGAAGGTGTTCTTTGGTATTGTCTTCCATCACCAGTCAACCTTCACACCTTGAGCACAGTTGTACGACGCCTTAGCACGACTGTTCGATCCTTAGGTATGATGGCGTGGCCTGTCTCCTGACCCTTAAGGGTATTGTCAAAGGCCAGGTCATTATACCCGACTATTATACCATCGTGCTCAAAGAGATAAACAAAGAACATATGCATATGTTAGTATATGTTCCTTCAAGGTTGTTCCAGGTCCTGTAAACTGGAACTCGTTGCATAAGACATGTAAGCCTTCCCAACTTACTTATCCCAGCCTAGCCTAAAACTACCTCGCAAAAACAATTTCGCTACATAGCGTCCACAAGACACCATGAGGACTCCTCTTGGAATCATGTCTCTCGAACCGGCAACAGCACACTGAACTGTATCCTGTACTCTGGTGACATACCTGTTGACAATAAATCATGAGTACAATAGCAATCTATACATCACCTATCGTGATGCAGAGGTGTGACTCAGACTAATGAACTACCTAATGAACTACTTTTTATAACTAAGATTTAGCATCAACGGAACAGTGCAGATTTTTACACTAAACATAAGATTACGTGTTTATGAAGGCGTTTATAGGCTGCCTTCGTGTTTAAACCATTTAGAATGCATATCTTACATTATGTACAGTTTACTGGTATTCTAGTGATTATTATTCTTTATATTCAGCAAGTACTTTTTAAAAGCATTTAGTCTACATGTGAGACTACTGGTAAGGGTGCGTAAGCTTGGCTCACTTCCAGTAATGTATTTGCCGCGACGAGGGTGAGAACGGCTGGATTTACTCCCTCCTGCTACCCTAGCTAGCGTTTAGCGAGAGTGTCCTCCAGGCGTTGCTGACTGCTCGCACCGGCCTTAGGTTTGAAAAGTAGGGCCGACTTGGGGCCCGATCATGGACGGTGTTCCAGAACATGATGAAGGCGTCACCATGCTGATGGTACGTGTGTAGTCTCACGCATTACAAAGCACAGTAATAGTCACAATGTTTATCTGGTGATGAAGCCATTAGCAGCTAAAGTTTTGGTATGTCAGTGATAGTTGTTAATATTGTTGTGTCATCTGTTTGTGTTATATAATTGCTGGAAGTATGATGTTACATAGCAGACATTTGTTAGTGTGTAGTCATTGTCCATATTCGCGCAGTGTCCTCGTTCGAGTCAGAATGGTCAAATTGCTTATTAATGCAAGGACGCATCTTAAATCATGTTTTGCCTCTGTCAGTAATGGCCATTTTTATGGTTACCGAAGTCTTCCTCTCAATAAAGTCGTGTTTAGTTATTTTGTTGACAGAGTTATGCCCATGTGTGTTGTGATAAGGTTATGCTGGTGTATGTAGTTCATGAGATCATTCCCTATTATGCCAGTAAGTCATGCTTATTTATGTATAAAGTTACGCTGTTAAAATAATGACTGTCTTTGTTATTGGTGAAATAGTTTTCTACAGCATTTTACTGTTTAGAGTGGTCTTGGCCAGTTCCCTTGTTGATCAGGTCATCTCCAGTTAGTGATCATACTGATGAAGTCAAGTTCAGTAATGATAGTTGGAGTGGTGTTGAAGGGATGACATCTTCCAGACCCTAGCGAGGCATGGGCCAGGACATCCAGGTAATATCGAGGGATGAGGGAGTGCATCTTCCAGACCCTAGCGAAGCATGAAGGGCATCTTCCATGCCCTAGAAAATTAAAGCTAAGGGAATTGTCCAGACTCCAGCGAGGCATAAAGGGAGGGAACTTCCAGACCTTACTAAGGCATGGGGTAGAGCATCTTCTGGACCTAAGTGAAGCCTTAAGGGACGACATCTGCCAGAGCCAAGAGGGATAGCGGGTAGGGCATCATCTAGATCCTAGTGAGGCATGAAGAGAGAGCAAGGTGATGCTGATGATGATAAAGTCTTGTCCAGTTGTGATGGTGGGTAACTCTTGCCCATCCGTAATGGGAAAGTCTTACTCAATTATGATAAGAAGGTTTAGTCTAGATTCATCATTTATTACAACCTATCCATTTACGATGGTGGTAAACCATGTCCACTTCTGCGAAGAATCGTTGCCACTGATATCGTTGATAACTTTGGTCGTAATCTTGTGGTAGTAAAGTGTTGCCCACTTGTGGTGGTGATAAAGTCTTGACCTTGTGAGCCAGATCTGTTGTGTGATAAGGTTTTGTCCTGTACTGTATATCATAATCTACTGAATCCTTTAGGATGAGATGATATCCAGTCCCGTCTGGTAATCGTCATACAATAATGAAGTCATAATCATACAGCCAACCAGCATCATTTCGAGTCATCTTATCGAAGCATTATGCTGTCCAATAGTTATAGTTAGTCAGTCGTGTTGATGACGCGTATTTTTTTGTTTTGGTCGAGACATACACAGTCGAGGCGTTACAGACGTCATGTTACTGATGAAGTCGTCCAGTGGTCATGTCACTAGCCATGCACGCCTGGTGTTGAAAACATGCTTTCTAACTAGTAAATGTTTACCCTCCTGCAAAGGCAGTCTGCGTTTCCTTGCATCGTTTTCTATTTTACTGTTCATGCATGACGAACGGTTATACCATGGTAATTAATGCAGATTTACCGAGGCTGGTGTGAGCTGTGGCAGCGGTCACCTTAGCTCTGGTCACGACAGCTTTCATCGACGTAATGTTCGCATCTTCGCTATTTTCACTGGACTGAGCGACGCAAGTGACACCTGTCAGATACTTCACGAACCACTCGCTAGTCACAGCAATATTACGGAGCAGCTCTTTAAATTTTCCTTTAAAATCACTTGTTCACCTCAGAAATCTAGAGTGAAACCGTAAGAACATGTTACTCGAGACGAAAAAAAAATAAATAAATGGATTTTAAAAGTATTCTAGAATATGAATTTGTCTCAATGGTGTTCCGTGGCATGCAATATTGGTTAGTATATCAGGATTATGACCCCAGCCGGAACACGCTGGGTCTGGCACATGATTCACTTTAATGTAAACATTTCTGGCGACCCAGGTAGGCTGGGCTGGCAACCGCGTCACCTGTACTGGCAGCCGTCACCTGACGTGAGGTGTTCTCAAAGCAAAATATAATTGGTGTCTATATGTATGCCGGAAGGGATGATAGGACTCCAGGATTGGAAACTAACAAGCGCCATGTGCACAGAGCAAAGATTCATGTAATCTAGACTGAACTAGAAGTTTACATGCCTGTCAGCTTACAATAGCAAAACAAGTTCAGTAAAGAAAATGATGGTGCGGTACCGCCCAGTGATAGTACGGTGCTATACGGTGATGGGACGGTACAACATAATGATGGGATGGTACTACACGATAATGGTATGGTAGTAAACAATGATGATGCGGCACTACACACTGATGGCACGGTATTACACAAGGATGGGGGGTCAGTACTCAGTGATGGGACGGTACTACACAATAATGGAACGGTGCTATACAATAATGGTACTGTGTTATACAATGATAGTACGTTGTTACGCACTGATGAGACGATACTACGCAATTATAGGACCGAACTACACAATGAAGGTACGTTACTACAAAACGATGGGACGGTACTCAACAATGATGGTGTATGATATATATCACCGTTTCCCGCATTAGCGAAGTAGCGCCAGGAACAAGCGAAGAAAGGCCACATCCGCTCATCCATTCTCTAGCTATTATGTGTAATGCACCGATACCACAGCTCCCTATCCACATCCAGGCCCCAAAGACCGCCCCATGGTTTACCTCGAACGCTTCACATGCCCTGGTTCAGTCCACTGATATCACGTCGACCCCAGTGTACCACATCGTTCCAATTCCCTCAACCCCGTGCACGCCAGTCACCCTCCTGCATGTTCAGGCCCCGACCGCTCAAAATCTTTTTCCCTCCATCCATACGCGCATGCACATATGCATGCATGCATACACACATACATACATACATACATATATACACACATACATATATACATACATACATACATACATTCTGGCACACACTGGGCACTCTGTCATTAACCAACCCCAAAAGTGAGACTGGATAGCTAGGTGGCCGACTGCTCTGTTAGGTCCAGGACCCGGACACCGGTCCCTGTAATTCACAGATAGCAGCGCTAACCACTACGCTGTAGCGGTTCCTTTATTAGATAGATATAATGTAAAGAAATGCTGTAAGCTGTAACCTAGTTTTTATTATTTACTTCGAGACGCCAAGGCTCGCATTATCTGTACATGAAATGCCAATTCTATGAAGGAACTAACAGGTGCGTGATCCATTTCATTATTCTGAGCAACAGTCTTATTTCTGACTTCCTGCTGCATAGGAATACAATTGCGACCACTGACACAAAATGCAATTTGCTTTACTCATACTGTGTATTGAGAACTAAGAATACCTCAGGGTGTGGATACACGAAGATGATCTCTTGTGCTTAAGACTCATGCTCTGGTGGCCAGTAAAGGATGATAGTCTGGTGGTGTAGGTGATTCTTTAACGATGACACAGTTAGTAGTTCTTTCCCGTCCAGAGCTTCATCTGTGTCTCTTAGAGCAGTGACCCCAAAGGTTAACAGTAATACAGCAGCGGCGTGCTGTATTAACCCTGATTTCGGTGCAATATATATATATATATATATATATATATATACTTCATTGCCCTTTCCCGCTTTAGTGAGAAGCAGACTAAATAACGTCTAATTTTCTCACAGCCTCTCCTTGGCTCTCATGTGTAACAGACGGAAGCAGAAGCCACCTTTCACAGCCAAGCCCCACAGACTATTCCCGACGTTTGCACTTTACACTTCATATGCATACTTGTTTCAACCCAGTGAGAGCACGTCGCCACCAGCATACAACGTCGATTCAGTTAACTCTATCCCATGCATGCTTCTCAACCTCCTGAATGTTCAGGCTACACCTTAAAGCCTCTCTCACTCCATCCATCCATCTCTTTCTCGGCCTTTCCCTTCCTCTTGCTCCCTCAGCTTCTGCCACACAGACCCTCTTTGTATGTACATCTTCATTCCTCCTCTGCGTATACTCAAACCATTTAAGTATACCCAGATCATCTTTGTGAATCAGGCTGCGCTTGTTATCATAGTTCGCTCTTATACTGTTGATAATCCTCACACAACCAACTCTCCTCACACCACATATTGTCCTCAAACATTTCATTTCCAGCACGCCCACCCTCCTCTGTTCTTTTACATCCAGGACTCGCATCCATACAACATAAAGCAGACACTTTGTCCACACGTCTTCTACCATTCCTGAAGTTGCACTGCTCCTGCCCAGGTCTAATGCTCTGTGCATGCCACCGCTTTCTCAGTCGCTATTCTCCCATACACCTTGCCAGGTATATCCAGCAGAGTTATGCTTCTGTAATTCGAGGATTCACTCTTGTACTACC
>JAUUDW010013560.1:0-17549 GCA_032361385.1 Panulirus guttatus | reverse complement strand
ATGGAGATAAAATATCCAATGTTTCAATTCCTAAAGTGAAATTTATAATTGTGAATATCCCAATGAATTTCTCAGCTTTTACAATTTGTTTCATAATTGTTCACCATTTCCCACATTTAAAAGACAGCACCAGGAACAGACGAAAAAAAAAGGCCTCATTCACTCACATTTATTCTTTAGCTATCATGTATAATGCATTAAATCACAGCCCCTTATCCACAACCAGGCCCCACATACCTTTCCTTTGTTTTTCCCATCTGCTTCACATGCCCTGGTTCGGTCTATTGACCGGAAGTCATCCCTTGTATAAGACATCAGTCTACTTCACTCTATCCCATGCATACCTTTCACCCTCCTGCATGTTTACACCCCAAGTACTTAAAGTCTTTTTCACTCCATCCTTCTTCCTCCAATTTGGTCTTCCACTTATCCCCTCCACTTCTAACTTGTATATTCTCTTTGTTGACCTCTCCTCACTCATTCTCCCAATATATCCAAATGATTTTAGCAAACCCTCCTCAGCTTTTTCAACCATATTCCTCCTCTTATAGCTACACGATGCACTTACCATATCATTACTTAATCAACCCTCTTCACACCACATTTTGTCCTCGAGCATTTCATTTTGAACACATTCATCCTCTTCTGTACATTCTCATTCATACCCTATGCCTCACATCCATACAGCATCATTGAGACTACTGGACCTTCCAATATACCCATTTCTGCCATCCCAGAGAGTGATCTCTTTCCAAACATACCTCAAGGCTCCCAGAACTTTCACTTCCACAGCCACTTCCAATTCTATGGTTCCATTAACTGCCATGTTCACTCCCAGGTATCTAAAACACTTCTTTCCTCCATTTTTTCTCCATTTAAATTCACAATTGTTGGTCTTACTGTCTGGCTCATCAGAATGGGACTACCAGGCTAGTTCTGCCATCTTCTTACAAGCACCATACACCTACTCAAACCTCACTTATGTTCTTCACTATGTACTTTAGGCAACTCCTGTCTGCTCAAAGTTTTTAAATATCATGATAAAGTCCAAAAAATCTATGGCCCCAAGTCCCTAGCATCGTAGGATGCTAAGAATGTCTGGGTTTCCGCCTAACCCTACTCTCAGTGAGAGAGAGGGCTCATACACTAGTAATACCAACACCTTCCACAACCTCTCCTTCTCTGTTAGACCTTCCTCTTTTTCTGTTCACTATACCAGCATTTATGGTCTCTCAGGTAACCTCTCTTCTGTTGAACGCCATCTGTCTAGAACCTCTCCTAATATCCTACTTCTCTCTGAGACCCAGTTTTCTTATAATATTCTCACTAGCCTCTTTTTCATATCCAACTATAATCTCCACTCATGATTCTAGTACAGTGGTGGTGTTTGTGCTTCTTCCAGTGTCAACACACATGTTGCACACCTCAAGGACTTGATTCCCCAAGCTTTGATATTATGTGGCTCAAGGTTTGTCTCCCAGCTACCTCGCTTTTCCTCTGTTTCGCCCATTGCTCTCCTTATTCTATAAATTTTACATCTTTCTTTGACTATCTAAACTCCTGCCATGAGACTTTGGCATCCCCTCACCAAAAAGCTGAGATCCTCTGCCTTAGGGATATCAACTTTCATCACAGAGACTGGTTTAATTCCTCCCATATGGATGGTGGAGGGATTGAAGCCCTCACATTCTCCATTCTCAATGATTTAGAGCAAATTATCTCCAACCTTACCCAGTCTCGTAATATTCTGGATCTGTTTTTCACATCTACTACATCCTACTGTAACCACACAATCTTGCCCCAATTGGTTTATCTGATCACACTCTCATAGATGTATCTATTTTAACAACACCTCCCTCTCCAGTAGCCCCTCTAAGTGTAAATACTGTCACCTCAACAAAGTTGACTGAAATAACTTACATGTAAATTCCTTTCTGACTTTCCTTGGGTAAATTACTGTCCCTTTTGTGGTGATGCGTCTTTCTCTGCCAGACGCATAGTAGAGGTTATTTTTGTGGGAATGGAAGCGTTTAACCCCTCTTCCTCCAAGACAACCTCTTCTCCCAATCTATGGTTCAACTGTCCCTGTTTTGAGGCTATTCAGGTAAGGGATCAGGCTTGGAAACGCCTTCCTCTGACCTCCATTTGGCTTTCATCACTGCCCATAATGAATGCAGTTATGTTATCGGTAAGGCAAAGCATTTCTTTATTTAAAGGAAGTGCGATAACCTTTCCTCATTGTCCAATGATAGGTCTTTCTGGTTTTTAGCTAATGGTATCACTAACAACTTCTGTCACTCTTTCTTTCCTTCACTTTCTCATTCTGATGGTACTGTAGCTGTCTTTCATGTAAGCAAAGCAACTTTCTTTGGCTCACATTTCTCTTCAAACTCCACCATGGATGGCTCTAACATCCCTTCACCCCCTGATGCTCCTTTTACGAACCCTATGCCCCTCCCCATAATCTCTTTTCGGACTGGTTGCCTTTGCCTCAAGATTAAATATACAGCCATTGATGCATGTAGTCATTCCATGCATTGCTACCGGATGATAGCCTAAACTTTTTCCATGCATTGGTCAAGATGTCAAGGAAGCCTAGATAAGATCTGCTCCCTCTAATGTAATAATTTCTGAAGCTGTGTTACTCTTACAAGATAACAGATGTTGCTGATGGAAAGCCATAGTAATCATATTTGTTTGTGACAAATACACTTAAAAAAAAAATAACACTTAACTCACTGCTTATGCCAGAAAATACTCTAGGAGTCCCTCATCTGCCTGACAGCAGAGCATAGGCTAGTAGCACATTAAAAGATAGTCTCCACAGTTTGAGCTGTATATCATTGTATTAAGAAAATTTTGTGTTAGTTAACTGTGACAATAACCATATAAAGATTTTTTTTTTTTGAATTTTGAGAATTCTCAACTTGCAGAGTTAGCTTTGATAATAGGACTGCCATACTGAAAGGGTTACCTGTTCATTGCACATAACTTGTTATATGACTATCACCCTGTCATACACATAATGTAGTATAATATGAAATGTAGCAGGTTAATGAACTAATCAGTTACTGTAAGTAATGTTGATACTACATGCATTATGATATGAATTAAGTGGAATAATTTTACCATATTTACAGCTTTCAAACCCAAGTTTGCTGCCTCAGCTGCTGCTTTGGAACTCAGTAAGAATTTTGTTATGGTCAACACAATAGATAATGAAGAGCCAAAGGAGGATAAATACTCTCCTGATGGAGGTTATATTCCACGAATTCTCTTTCTCGGTGAGTATTAACATTTGAATTTCTAGTGAGGTCAAAATCTGAGGTACATGGAATTTGAAAATACTGGATTTTATATCAGAAACCAATTTTCTTATTTCTTTCTGCCTACCAATGAAGTTGGTGAGAGGGGGCTGAGGCACAGCCATCAAGATAAACATGAAATAAAACCATGAAAACTGTGTATTTACCACCAAACAGTTCTGTATTGGTTTCCCTTTCCTCTTTATACACTCCTTGAAATGCTCAGGAACTGAATCAGAATGGTTCTGAAGCTATTTCAGGTCCATCTTTGCCCAAATTTCATGAATGGCCACCTCCAGCTTAGGTAGCAATGAAGTATCCATGTCAGTAATTTCATTTTCATGACCGGATTCAAATCCAGTGAATTCCTAAACCAGTCACTGAAAAACTACACTACACAGTCCTTAAGCCAGTCAGTGACTAGTCTGGCAGTGTGGCAGGGAGCCCTATCTTGCATAAATACTTCGGCCTTGCTCTTTTTGAACAAATCAGGAAGATGTACACAAAATAGCACGAGGTAACTATGTCTATTCGTAGTTTCATTCTTTAGCAACATTACAAGGTCCCCAACACCATGATAACTGAAACAGTCCTGTGCCATAAGCAAGGAACTTTACAGTGCTTGCAGTGTATTGGGTCAAATGGATTACAGCCTGGTTGCCTGTACACATGCCCACAATGGCCACCTGTCACTCATGACTTCACAAGAAACTTCAGAACTTAGCAGTATCTGACACTACACATTTCTTGCAGAAATCACCTCTTTCCTTCTGGTGCCTAGGGGTTATGAATGGTTTGGGACGCAGCCTGCTGCACCGGTGCTTAAGGTCCTTGTGTAAGCAGTGCTGAACTGACCTGATGGACACATCTGCGAACAGTGTAGTATTTTTTCTTTTAATTCTGTTGCACTCAAGCATGGATCTGCATCCATTTGATGTATAACAACATTCAGAATAAGTAGAGAGGTTTCTCTGGCCTTCCCAGGGCATTTCTTATGGTTTGTTGTAGCAGTGCTGCTGCTATCATATACTTTCTTCACCCATCATTTCCCTGATCTCAAGTACACACCAGTGATATCAGAAATTTCCTTAAGTGGCTTATTTCCCTTGTAAAGTGTAACTGTAGAAGTGTCACATGTAAGGTGAATATTTCCAACCACTGGAGGTGGTAGAGGTCCAAAAAGGGAAATAACAACAAAAATACAAAAATCTAGGACTTAAGTGGGGAGCACAACAAAACATTCCCACCTCATACAACAGCTTAACTGCTACTTAGGCAGGCTTATGTGGTATTCTGGCATGTCACATAGTTGCCACTGTTCGCTAAAGGGTGCCAACTTCAGTCACAGACACCATTATTATTTTAGGTGGGATAAAGTGGTTTGCTTTGGTATAATTGCTGTGAGGCCGCTCTCGCTGACTTCATTGGTGGATACTGTTTATTGTTTCTTTATGGTATAGAACTGTCTTTCAGTTATTTTTGTGTATTATCTCAAGCCTCAATGCATCACATTTATCTCCATCTCATGACACTAAACAGAAAGTAATTCACATGATATTTTGTTGTACAACACAAATTTTCTTCATCTTTGAGGTAGTTGAGTAATGAATTACCCGTACATCTTATGCATGTTGAATGTAGCAACTAACAAGGATGGAAACAGTGGAGAATAGAAACCCTCTGCTCTTGTACTTTGACTTTCCAAAGACATAAGTTAAAAGGAGCTTGAAGAGGATTTATCCTTGAAGGCTCAGGCTGGGGTGTCTAATGAGCATAGCTGTAACTAAGAAGAAAAGAAGGGAGAGGTAAGGGTTGTGCTTGATGAGAGAGACCTAAATGTTGCAGCTCTGAATGAAACAGAGTTGAAGGGGAAGGAAGAAGAATGGGGTCACAGACATCAAGGGGGGTAAAGTCTGGGGTTAGTAAAAGGACAAGGGTGAACGAAGGGTTGGCACTTTTGATGAAGGGGAGCTGATGGAGAGTGTAAGGGAGTTGAAGATTGTTGTAGGTTAGAATGCAAGTAGGTTTCAAGAGAGGTGGGTGATAGTTAGTGCTTATGCACCAGCAAGTGATGGGGTCAAGTTGAAAGAGGTGTATTTTGAGAGGAGCTGGATTAGTGCTTTGGTAGTTTTGATTTGAGAGACTATATTGGTGTTAGGAGATCAGAATGTAAGGGTGGGTGAAATGGTTATGACTGTATAATTTGGGGACTTGGAGTTCCGGTGTTTATGAAAATTGTTAAGTTGCATGCTGAGTGATTGGGGATATACAGTTTAAAAAATGTGAATACACAAGTATATGTGAATGGGCATTATTGGTTTATGTGCTGATTAACAAGTGTGCAAGGAAGAGGTTGCTGGATGTGAAATTGCTGAGAGGAGAAGAAGGTGGAATGTGTGAATATATCTTAATGGAGTCAGTTTTGAAAGTTTGTTATTACCTGTTAATAATTACCTATTTGTATGTAATGGAGAGAGAGTTTTACAGTTTGGGGGCCCCATCTCTTATCTTTTTGTACATTCAGAAGGGAGGAAAAATGGGTTGAAGTATTTAAAGTGGAATTGTTGGCATGATAGTGAATAAAGGGTTAGATGTTGAAGAAAGATCATTATTGAGAGAAGAGAGGAGGTGATAAGACAGAAACCTAATGGACATCACTGTTGATAGAGTAAGAGGGGGTTAGATGCTTCATCAACAACATCTGCAGTGGACCAACTAGAGAAGAATCTATGTATTGGGGAACAGAGAGAAGCAGAAAAGCTAGGCGAAAAAATTTTGAAAGCAAAGACTTTTTTTCATATGAAAGATTTATCAGATTCTCTGGAAGAGGATCAGAGATGAGTCATACAAAAGAGGTCAGTGTTAGATCATGCACTATGACATTCATATTAGTGATCAGAGAGAAGGGAATGGGATGCTAAGTGTTTAAGGAAATAAGAGTTGAGAATTACAAAGCTGGACCTCTTCACACTTTCAATAAGCCTAGCTTCTTGTTATGACCTGAAGTTATTTTGTCACTGCATCTCATGAAGAGGTGTTTACTGTTGACATTGTCCAACTTATTTGGAAACTAGGTGGCTGCAATTAGGTTCATCCTTATCTCTTCTCTTTTCTGTGGTGGGCAGATGTGTAGCCTTGAGCCTCATATTGTAGCTCGGCTTACTTATTTCTGAAATTGTACCATATAAGTTTTTCTTCTTCGGGTTTTTTCAATGAAATATATATGTTTCCTTTGGTTAGGTGACCAGACTTGTGAGGTATAATCAGTTTTGGTGTATGTTGTGAATAGTTTACCAAACATTTCATTACCCATATGATTAAATGCAATTTTGGTATTTGCTAGTAGACGTTTGACCCCATAACAGTTCCCTTGTTTTGGAGCTCGTGTTGTAGGTTAGGCTTAGTGTTTATCCGAGGTCTTTTTCACATGAAGATTCCTATGACTCATTATCTGCTGGGTAAAGATTTTTCTTAGACTTTCTTTAACTGTGCTCCATCCTTATTACCTTTTTCCTATTCACAATGAACTTCATCAGCCAGTTATCAGACCAACCTCAGGGTTTGTTTAGATTTCCCTTTTTCTCATGTACTTAGCATCATCTGTAAATATTTTCAGATGAGGGTCCAGTCCTAGATGTCTTAAAGACTTGTATTGCATGACCTCTTTTCCCTACATCTGTTATATTTCACAAAAATAGTTTCTCCTTTGCGAGTTGTTGCCCATTTGCTTTATGATTAAGTTTTCCAGTGTTTAACAGACCACAGGTTTTAGGAAGGCTGGTCTGTAATTCTTTACATTTTCCTAACCATTTCTCTTAACCCTTAAACAGCAGTATCTGCTCCTGTGTTCATCTACCCCTTCAGAAATTATTTATGGAATGATAAATTATCATCCATATGTAACAAAAAATACTCAGAAATTTGCATGATTTGACCTCAGTCGAGACTTGTTTGTCTTGTTAGATGGGTGACTCAACTTTTGCAGTGCAGCCTTTGGAGAAAGGTCCTGGAGTCAGATAAAAATAGTGATGATAGATAAGAATAGTGATAATATACATATACATTAATTCCTTTTTCTCCCTCCAGATGCTAAGAATGTACTGTAGTGCACAAAAAGTTAGGATACTGTAATAAGACGTAGTAGGATTTTTTCCTTCATTCTGTCCAGTTGGATGTCGTGCAGACGTACTTCACAAATGCATGGTTTCTCTCTTTCTTTTGTCAGCCATCTGTTGTTGCCAGTTGAAATGGAGGGGGAGTAGAAAATTTTCATACTTTTCTTTCCTATCTTATCCACTTTGATTATAATTGAATAACAGTACATAGAATTCATTAGCAGATAATCAAGGCATGGACCATAGAGCTTTCTGTTATCAATCTTTCTCATGTTTTCACTCTCTTACAACAGGGAATGCGATAAACAGGGAGGATTAGCAATATATGGCAATAAATAAGTTATCTTTAGAGATGGGTCCAACGAATTTAAAAATGAACACCACAACTCCTGTTTTTTCAGGAAGTGTAGATGTAAGACACATTTCTTGATAATAATGGTAGCAGCTTTGTATAGTAATTACTATCAAAATGAAAAATGAATAAGATGCAGTATAACTGTTTGAAAACCGTATACTTTAAATTGTATACTTTGTTTTTTGCACATTGAGAATTATAAATAAGGAAGGCAGGGCTACCATACCAATGTGAGGCTAGACTCTAGAGTATTTGTTAAAATCCTTCATAGATTGTGTTATATTGCCTAACACAAAAATATAAGGATAGTTTTTTGTTAGGTTTACATAGCACTTTGAGAAGCAATCTATTGGTGAAAATCAGTCACAAGTAATGCGAACTAGTTGCACTGAATATCTTAATACATATGGTAATTATTGTGACATGTAGGACTTAGGTAGTGTATTAAAAAGATCTTCACAGATTTAAAGAAACCTTATCCAACAGTTATATGGATTGGAGACTAACTTCCAGTTTGCATAAAGGGAAGAAAGAGGAGCAGAGTGTAGGTGTATACTTAAAACAGAGAATTATGAATCAATAGAGGAGAGGGAAAAATTAAGCAATAGTTGTATGAGCAAAAATCAAACTTGTACAGGTTGATCATATTCCAACAAGAAACAGCAGTAAATCAGATTCTCTTTTTGAGTATGATGTGAAGCTCTTTTCTGACTTGGGAATGAATGAAACAAGCTTATCAGAGCACAATATTGTAGAGATTATAGATTATACTCTTCAGACAGAAGAAAATCAATACACAAGGATGAGAATATTGTGAATTTTTTTTTCACCACCAATTTCACTAACGCAGGAAACAGTGAGAAAGTAAATGATTTGATTGCAGAAATGAATTAGAGTGTTGTCTTTCAAGAAAAAGATGTAAAAGCCGACACAGCAACATTTTATTAGAAAATAACAGAAATATCAGAAGCCTTGATACCCATTAACTCAATAATGGCAGGCATGGTCATAATGGAAAGTGCAAAAAACAAACTTATGACTTGATAGATTAACATTCAAAAAATAATACACAGAATGTTATATTATTTACTTTTTTGTTGACCAGTTTCCAGGCTGAGTGCCCAGAGAGGGTGAGATTGATGCAATTGCCTATTTATACTGTATAAGGAGGGAGTTTTACATTCATGGTGCCCCATCCCTTGAAAATTCTCTGCTATCATACAGCTTAGATTTATGTATGCTGTCTGTTTTACCCATGTCCTCTGTTATTCTTTTCCATTCACCCACAACTCTCTTTCACTGTTAAAGTACATCTTTACATCTTTTTTAATAGTTTTCTGCATATCTTCCTGTTATGTACTCTGGTTGCTCTATCCCTACAACTCTCAGAGAACTGTTCTCTGGTACCATCTTTGTTGCCCATCTCTTTACTTTCTCTGTTATTTCTTTGAGCTTCCTTGGGTGTGATGACCAAGCTTGGATGCATAATCTAGTTTTTGGCTTTATGTTGGATATGTACAGCTTGCTGAATATTTCCTTATCCATATACTTGAAAGCTGTTCTGATATTTGCCAGCAGACAGTTTGTCTCCTTCACAATTTCCCTAATATAGGACTCTTCTAAAAAGTTAGGGATAGTGTCGACTCCCAAGTTCCCCTCACACACAATCCTGAATCCTTCTTCCACTTTGTACCATCTTCTTTACTTTACATTTGTTCGGGTTGAATTTCATCAATCATGCATCTGACCGACTTTACAGTCTGTTTAGGGCCCCTTGTAAATTGATGGTATCCTCCTATCTCTCTATCTATCCATATCTCTGATGCCCATTCAGCTTGGAAATACCCTCAAGAGTGTGACCACGGCAAAAGAGTTTCCATAACTGTTGAACTCCATTGCTGCTTCTTAGCCTTTAGTGCCTCACCCTTAACAGGCCACAGGCAGAGGGCAACTCTAGTGCATTGTTTTCAGAGGCTTCTACCTAATATTCCTTCCACCTACTACCTAATGTGTCTGCCTAATATTCTTGCCTAATGTTACAACATACTACTTCTACTTAATGCTCCCAGCTAATGCTCTTACCTACTAGTTCTACCTAATGCTCCTACCAGCTACTTCTACCTTATGCTCCTTTCTACTATTTCTACCTAATGTTTCTACCTAAAGCTCCTGTGTAACATGTCTACCTATTACTGTTATCTATTGCTTCTACCATTTTGCCAAAAGGTAGGGCTACCACAGAGCGCTCATTTCAGGAAAATCCAGTGTTGCAAAGAATGAGTTGTATGAGTTAAGTGTCATCAGCTGTTATTTGTGACAAGGAGAGATTGTATATTTGTGGACAGAATACCAACAATCCATGTGTGTGTTTAAGGCTGAAAGAAAAGGCAACAACCTGGGTCAAAGGAGTGCAGCTTGACAACTGCTTAAGTGCTGGCTCATTTCACGGCCATCACTAACCCTTACAATAGCCAGGCAGGTAGTACTGCTAATATATCTCCCTGGTCAGTGGCTGCGTGCCATCTAGTGCCTACCTCACTTTTCATTTCCTTCATGACCTTTAAATCTGTTTGTGTGTGTGTTTGTAATTAATTTTCTGGTTGTCATTACCTATTTGTACTGCACAGGGAGAGTTTTACATTTATGTGGCCCCATGTCTTGAACATTCTTTACTATCTTAACACTTGAATTTTTGTATTTTATTTGCATTAACCATGTCCTCAGTCATTCTGTTCCATTTATCCACCATTCTTGTACTGTACTATTAAAGATTTTTTATTTCTTTTTTTTTCAGGTTTCTTGCTTATTTTCCTGTTATGTACTCTGGTTGCTCTATCCTTACATCTTTCGAAGAATTGTTTACTATCTTAAAGGTTTTGATTGGGTAACCCCTCACTCTTATCTCTTCCAATCTGGGCAAATTTGACGCCTCTAGCCTTTCCCAGCAACTTAACTCTCTTAAGTCGGGTATCATCTTTGTTGTCCTCATCTGGACCTTCTCTATTAGCTCTTTGTGCTTCTTTAGGTGTGGTGATAAAATCTGAAATCCATATTTTAGTACTAACCACCAGGGTATCGGGAGGGGTAGTGACAACTGCTTAGGGAGCCAAAACTTCAGTGGTTGTCAAGTTGCACTCCTCTGGCCAGGTAGCTGTCTTTTCTTTCTGCCTCACTCACATGTGGACTACTGGCATTCTGTTCATAGACATACAATTTCTCCTTGTCATATGTAACACTTGATAACACTTAACTCACACAGTTCATTCTTTATAACTCTAGATTTTGCTGCAGTGAGCACTTGACAGAAGTAGTAGGTAGGAATATTTAAGCAGAAGCATTAGGTAGAAGTAGTGGGTAGGAGCATTAGATAGAAGTAGTCAGTAGGAACATTAAGTAGGACCTTCTGCAAACACTGCACTAGAGTTGCCCCTCTTCCAGTGGCCTGTTAATGGTGAGGCACTAAAGGTTAAGAAGTGGCAATAGAGTTCTGTAGTTATGGAGACTCTTTTGCAGTGGCCACCCCCTTGAGTGAGTTCCAATTGGAACAGGCATTAGAGATACAGACAGATAGATAGGCCCTATGTAGGATATGAAGAGCTTGCTAAATATTTCCTTGTCCATATACTTGAAAGCTATACTGATATTTGCCAGAAGACGTTTTGTTTCCTCTTCTGTTCTCCTAAGGGCGCGTCTACATGGTCGAACAATGTTCGTTGAATGCGCCTTCATATAGGACTCTGGTGATAGGATGGGGATGGGATGTGTTTTATAGCTTCTGCTAACAGAGGGGGATGTGGAAATTAAGGTTCTTTTTATTGAACTTGTTTTATTCCTCTGCTCTTATTTCATACACAGATACAGTGTTGGTTGTAAATATCATAAATGAATTCAGAAATGTTACACCTTTAACACTAAAATTCAGTGTGAGCAAGGTTGGCTGGCAAGTATAGGTAGGAAACTGAGGAAATTGTTTTTCTTTATAATGAAATTTCTATTCTTATGTTGTACACTTTTTTTCATGCTTGACCACTATTTCCCACATTGGCAAGGTAATGCCAGGAACAGATGAAGAAAGGCCACATCTGCTCACATCCATTCTCTAGCTGTCATGTGTAATGCACCATAACCACAGCTCCGTTTCCACAGATATCCACAGAAAAACAGATGGATTTTAATGTAGCATTTATGGATCTGGAGAGGGCATATGAAAGGGTTGATAGTAATGCTTTATGGAAGGTCTTGTATGATGTTGGAGGAAAGCTGCTATAAGCAGTGAGAAGTTTTTATCAAAAGTGTAATGCATTTGTATGAGTAGGAAGAGAGGAGAGTGAATGGTTCCAAATGAAGGTTGGTCTGTGACAGGGGTATGTAATGTCACTATGGTTGTTCATTTTGTTAATGAATGAGGTGGTGAGGGAGGTAAATGTGAGTCTTGAGAGTGGAGCAAGTATGCAGTCTGTGGGGATGAGAGGACCTGGGAAGTGAGTCAGTTTTTTTGCTGATGATACAGCACTGGTGGCGATTTGAGTGAGAAATTGCAGAACTCGGTGACTGGGCTTGGAAGGGTGTGTGAAAGGAGAAAGTTCAGTAAATGTAGATAAAAGCAAAGCTATTAGGTTCATCAGTGTGGAGAGACAGGTTAGTTGGGGTGTGAGTTTGAATGGTGAGAAATTGGAGGAGACGAAGTGTTTCAGATATCTGGGTGTGGACATGGCTGTGAATGGATCTATGGAAGCAGTAGCAAGTCTTAAGGTGGGAGAGGAGGCAAGGTTTTGGGAGCACTGAAGAAAGTGCGTAAAGAGAGAAAGTTACGTAGGAGGGCAAAAATGGGTATGTTTGAAGGAACATTAATCTCAATAATGTGATGTGGTGTTATGAAATTGCATTTTTCAATTTATATTTTGCTATATTGTACAGGTCTCATATTGAAAAGCAAGCAAATGTCCAGTTTAGGTGCGGATGCAGTCATACGTGAAGTGGTGCGTTATGCCTTAGGCCAGGACAGCAGGTGCATGATGAATCATGGGAAGCGTGGCATCTTATGTAATGCTTGACTTAAGTAATGCTAGGGGGACCACTGGCCAATCACAGTTTGACTGACGTCAGCATCTCATTTCCATATATTTTGTTCTTAATCAAGCAGAATTGACCCTGTATAGTTACCTCCTCCTATAAATACCCTGAGGAGTGTTGTGTCTTTGATTCTTTCAGAGCTGACAGCCGAGATAAGTTTTGTTGTGTAATTTTCTCTTGCCCCAGTTTGTATCATAGTGACCACTAAACTGCCCTACATTTAGTTTTTATATCTATTTGCCCATAGGTAAAGAGTAAAAGGATTATGATTATTTGGTTTGAAAACTTACCTGGATTGTGATAACATAACTTTTTATGCCCTATAAATAATGCTTTCTTTTTGTATTTGTTTCTTTTGATGTAAATTGCTTTTATTCTTGGTGTTTACTTTCTTCCCTTAATTTTAGAGTAGCGTTAACCATGGTGCGTAACAAGAAATTGGTGATCTTGCCAAGATTTTTCTTATCTTATGAAGTCTCTTCTTAGATAAGTGTATCTTAGTTAATCATGTAGTTGATCAGTGACACTGACGTGGATCATTTCTGTCGGTCTGAGCCTTCTCCAAGTGTCATTGAATCTTTAACAATTTATGAGTAAGCTTGTTACGGATAGGTTGGGATTGGAGTATGATCGGAATGCCCATAGAGTAGAGTTGGAGGCTTGAGTAATAAATGAGTTAGTTGGTGAGGAGTTAGGAGGTACTATGCGTGAGGTTGGAGAAGAGGGAACTGAACCTGAAAAAAGTGTTGATGATACCGATCAACCATCAAAGTCGGCAAAAGTTTTAGCCCAAGCCCAGCTCCTTAGTAGTTTTAATGTTAACCCTGAATACTTGCAGCCCCAACTAGAAATTGTTAGAATTAATGCAGACACACACAGACTGAACAGACTAACTTAACGCACAGGCACAAACTGAACAGACTAGACTGAACATACAGTTACAGACCGAACAAGCTAGGATTAATGCACAGGTACATACAGAAGAAGCTAGTCTTGAACATACCAAGCTAACTTTGGAACAAGAGAGACTGTGACAGGTCAAGTCAAAACCAATACCAGAGTTTGATTTTACGAAACAAGATTTTGTGCCAAAGTTCTGTGAAGATGACATAACTAAATTTTTCTGTCTGTTTGAAAATGTGGCCAGCCAATAATCCCTCTTGGCCCAAAAAGTTTTGGTCAGTTTTGTTATAAAGTGTTCTTAGTGGTAAGGATCAGAGTGCATACGCAACTTTGTTTTGTGACCAGTAGACTGATTATGAAGAAGTAAAGGATGTTGTGCTGAAAGCTTATGAATTATCTCTGGAAGCTTACACACGTAAGTTTAGGAATAAGCGTAGGAACCCTGACCAGACCAATGTAAAGTATTTTCATGAAAAGGACGATTAATTAACACAGTGGCTATTCTCAGAACAAGTTTATGAGTTTGAAAATCTTAAAGGATTAATGCTACTTGAGGAATTTAAGTGCCGTGTACCCCTTGGAG
Organism: Panulirus guttatus; assembly: GCA_032361385.1. Lineage (NCBI taxonomy): Eukaryota > Metazoa > Arthropoda > Malacostraca > Decapoda > Palinuridae > Panulirus > Panulirus guttatus. The sequence goes on along the minus strand of JAUUDW010013560.1, from coordinate 3,215 downwards.
TTATGAATTATTTGTTAGAAAGGGAAGTGATTTTTGTTGACAAGGCTGACTTACTAGCAGATCAATATGCATTGACTCACAAACTTGTTACAGAGAGACCTCCAAAATATTTCGGTGGCAAAGGAAAATCTAATATTCATGTAACCCCACCTGAATCCACCCTTTTGTCATATGCACCTAAAAGTAAGAGTAACAACCGTGAGAGGGTTGGATCATGTTATCATTGTGGCAAAGTTGGACATGAGGTGAGGGAGTGCTGGACCAGGCTGAAAGAATCCAGAGATTTTTCAGAAGGTAAGCCAGTAAACCTCGTCTCCACCTTGGACCCACCTAGCAATGTAAATGTGTCTAATCCTTTTCAGTATTGTAGGAGGAGTTGTGCAAGTGGCAATAGTAATTATAATGTAGGTGAGGATCCGTTCACGGGGAACTATAACGCATTCCTGTGTAAGGGTTATGTCTCTACCTGTGGAGTAAGAAAGAAGGTGACTGTATTGCGTGATTCTGGTGCACTGCAGTTTCAGATGTTAGAGGGTTTGTTGCCTGCAGGAGAGTCTGAAAAACGAGTCTTCTTAGACGGTCTGTGGAGGATCAAGGCAGCTCCACTAGCTGAAATTTATAGGTAAGCTGTAGGTATTAACCAAATCCCAAGTATTAGTTCTATTATTTTGCACTCACTTTAAAAGATCCTTCTGTAGCAAAGTGGATAAAGTATGAATGGCACATATAGTGGCAGCCAAAACTGGATGAATGTTTCCATTTGCTCTGTCATATTTGGCCATTCAGAACACTCTCCAAAGCCACACATCAGGTGTCTGTAATCATTATTTATCTGAGCATAAGTAATATAGTGAAACAGGTAACATTGCTTTTACTCTGTGTACTAGATATATGATTGTTGGCAAAATTGCTGTATTCAGAAAAGCTATTGACCTCTTGTTGCTGTCTGCCAGGCCATGAATTTAAGGAACCAGGCTAGCTCTTAATTTCAGCCCAATCTCAGATTAGTAGAAGGTCATGTGGACAGCCAGTTATAGAAGAGTGATGAAATGGACAATGCTGTGTCAAACAAAATAGTAGTATTACCTTTGAATGGATGAAGGCAAGCAAGTATGAATATATACATGTGTATATATGTATATGTCTGTGTATATACGTATATGTTGATATGTATATGTATGTATCATGCATATATGTGCATGAATGTATATGTGTGTATATGAGTGGATGGGTCTGTCTTCATCTGTTTCCTGGCACTACATCGCTGAAGCGGGAAACAGTGATCAAGTATAATAAATAGATAAATAAATGAATGTATAACCTTTGCCCCATCAGGATTTGCATTACAAACTTTTCATATGTCTTTGAGATGCTGGACTATATATTACTAGTGCCTGTTTTGATACACATGTGAAGTAAAATGATGGTGATCTAGTTGTGAATTTGGACAGTGTGGTGGAAATGAAGGGAGCTTCATTTTGTGAGTCAGTTTTTAAAAACAGTTTTAGTCAGTTATTTTTGTTGCTTTTTATGTTAACTTTCTCAATATTGGTCCACCATTTGGTGTGATTTTAGGAGGTCAGTATATTGTCATCTTTTGGACTTACAACTTTAGCTGAATTTGAAAAGGTATCTTCTCATAATATATAAATATAAGAACCCTCAGGTTATTGTCAAAATAAAAAAGTATTAGTTAATGCATTAATAAGCTATTTAGTTTTAGACATAAGTAATACAACTGGAAAACACTCAAATAATTATATGCTACCACCAGTATTTTGGGAGGCTTGAAATGATGTATATCTGGATAGCCTTTACTGGCATTTGCTTCGATCAGTGCTTCAGAACTGTGTGCCACAACAGTTTCCACAGTATGCTGTGATGTTATTTCTAATTAGAGAAACAAAATGGATATCACACTGTCTTAAGAAACAACTGCATTAATGATTTTATGAAAATATATTTTGTAATTCACTTGAATATGTGTGAGATTATAAAGATACTACTTATGCTTTACTTATACAGGTTAACCTCTCTAATTCATCATCCTAAGGGGCTCTACCTAAATAGAAATACTAAAATTTCTGAATTACTGAAATTACGAATGTACTTCAAAATTCAGGATTTTTTCAGAATATATGTTCACTTATTCATGAAAAATTTGTGATTATCACAAACCTCATAAAGTGTAAACTAACTAGTGAAACAGTGATTGCTGGCAGTTGACAGAGGTTTAAAATGATATTTGATGGCATGGAAACTTAGGCGACTGGGGCCCTATGAGTGTAGAACTCTCTCACTCTGCTGTACACATAGATAATTACTCAGGGAAGCACAGGCAGCAACTAATGCTGTTGGTACTGGTGCAGCCTGAGTCAAGGGAGTTGGGGAGAAGACACTCTCAACACAGTACCACAGTAGCATGTCACCATGTGGTGTACCACAAGAGATGACTAATTCAGATGTGCATTGAGACATTTTTTTCCAAAGCTCATGGAATTTTCCCTTGCTAAGTCACCACTATTTCCAGTGTGTAATCGTACAAGATCTTTCCACCACTGTATTTTTTTCCATTGCCACATATTATATTAGGTATTTAGACTCAAGCAAAAGTCAAGAATTACTGAATTATACTGGATTCTTTTCAGTGGATAATAAGTAATAACAGTAGAATATTGGCAAAATTTAATTTGGTGTGCCATGAGGCTCAAGCAAACTCAGAAATATGCCATGAGAAACACTGGTTTAGATCATTAATCCATTCTTATAACATCCTAATGACCTTTAGTAGTTGTCACATTTCATGGATTTTTTTTAAGTGTGCTCTATAATCTTACAAATGATTAGTCTTCTATGTAGACACTAAACTGTTCAGGTTAGGTTGAACCTTCACATCATACATCCGAACTTTGCTGTCACCAAAGGAGTGCATTTTGATCAAATAGAAAGTGAGACACCTTCCCATAGTGTTCTAGTGTCATAATGTCACATCTTAACATTATGGTTATGCCTTTATATCCATGGCTATTTTATTGAAAAGTTTTTCGTTCCCCTGGGTGTCATATCTTTACATTTTTCATTTATACTAGTGTAATGAGCTGGGCTCAAGCTGCCTTCCTCTCTCTTAGGACTCACCTTTTAGCACTCAATACAGAGAATCTCCTGCTGGGGTGTAAAAACAATTTGTAGAGTTTACAAAACTTTAATTTACAGTT
>JAUUDW010013549.1:0-10131 GCA_032361385.1 Panulirus guttatus | reverse complement strand
ACACACACACACACACACACACACACACACACACACACACACACACACACACACACACACATATACACGCGCGCGCGCGCATTAATCTCCAGACCCAAATACTGATCTACACTTCCATAATGCTAAGTTGGCATACAGATTCCCACGCCATGACGATATTCCTTGTCACAACCGTCTCATATCTGTCATCATTATATGCCAGTCGTCTGGTCTTCAGGGCTCGTTCTCTGGTCTTAAGACCATCTCAATAGTCTGACTGCAGGCCATGGCTTCCCAGCCAACAATATTGTCCTCAGGCCTCCAAAGGCACTATAGATACTTTCTATTGCCTCTCGTTTCTTCAAGCTTCCACACTGAGTGGGCGTCAGGAGACCCCCGCCCACAACTGCTCTCGGGAACCCATGCCAGCACCCACTCTCACCACGCCCACACAGGTGTGTCGGGAGAACCAACGCCCGCATCCACCCAGAGTCCGCCTGCACGGGTCGTCAAGAGAACCCACAACCGCACCCGCTCCCCATCCACCCATCTGCACAGCTTATTTGGTTTAATTCATGTTATTCTGCGGTGTCGCCTGACTCCGTTAGTCTCCAGCCCTTGCGGCGCCTCCTGACCCTTCTCTCTTATTCTCTTCCCTCCTCCATTCACTTGTCCTCCTTTACTTCTTCTCCTTTTATCTTTTGGTTGTAGTTTTTGTGGATGTTATGTTGCTCATGCGGTGTTTTCCTCATATAATAACGTTGATATCTTGTTTCTGTTGATATAGTTGTGTTGTTATCATGTGTTTAGAGTTCTTGTTATCATGATGTTCATTACTTGTTTCTGTTATGGTTATATTGTTTTTAGCAATTTCTTGACTCGCTGTTACAGTGTTGGTATGTTATTGTCTTCATGTTTTCGTAATTTTTTTTATGCTGATAAGCTTTGGTATATTTTAGTTCCTGTTCTATTGGAGTTATCATGTTATTGCAGTTATTGTTCTCTTATCGTTATTGTTTTTTTCTGATGTTTCGTTATGTTGTTGACATTGCTCGTGTCGGTCATGGTGTTATGTCTCTCATATCGTCTTCATCTGACTTCATTCTTCTTCTTCCCATTCTTATCTTTCATATTCCAGTTCTTTGTCTTTCATTTTCCTTTTTTTTTTCTCCATTTTACATTTCTCTTCTTGATGAATTTTCGTTATTTTTTCTTTGTTTCATAATTTTCCCATTTTTTTCTTATTAATTGCTCTTATTCTTTTCGTGTGTCTTCATTTTCCTTAGTTTTCTCTTGTATGATTCGCTTTTTATCATTTCCTCTTTCACTCAACCCCGCACTGCGTACTTGCCCCATCTCGCGGCATCATCTCCTCAAAGATTCGCTCTTCCTGATGCCACCAGCGGTCAGTGTGGACCACATAACCAGGACTGGTCGTCCGGCACCTCCCCAAGCCCTCTCCCATCGACGTTACAACCACTAACTGGTCCGTAGGTCAAGCAGGTCAAGTTCCTGCTTACAGTGGACCGGCAAAGAAAATGTATTGCTGGCCATCCGCCAGCAGAGACTGTCGGGGACTGAGTTATTTTGGCGGATGACAGGGAGAATATTAATAACTTCTGTTACATAGTCTTCCCAACCTCCTTCTGCTAAAATGTTGCTCAGTCTGTGCACGTTATTTGCACGTATGTATGTATGCACTTATGTATTTTGAAGATACATGTCTTTAACAGTCCCCTTAATTACTGGATTTAGTTATCGACTGGTATGTAGCCATAAAAACAGAATCCGTCACATAATCGAACTTACATAACAGAAATTAAGTATATTTTCTGATTTGATGTCCTTTTTATCATAAAAGAAGAAATCATTAACATTTGATAGTCAATAATACAGTTCCGTTATATACATGTCAAACATAAGTGACTACAGTTGATCCGCTGTTATTTTTACTCGGAAAGCGAGGTGTGTCTGCTAGTAGTGAGTACGTTTCCTGGTAATGTACATCATAAGACGGAATTCTTATTCGATGGATGTTACGCCAATGCTATTTTATCCTTAAAACACAAGACAAAAGAAACACCGAGTTATTCAAGGTTCTGCTAATAATATTACATAAATATCATCTGTTGGGATTTCACGGCAACAATGTAAAGGTCGCAACTACTGGTCAGAACAATGTTTTGTAAACGGTACACAAGGCATTACGAAACATTGTGTCCGCTGAAGGTCACTGGTCGTAGAAAACGTGTAACCCTCAGTAGTCTCCCTTCACGTAAAGCTAAAAGAAAACGAAGTTTGTGTTCAATTCTGTTCCATTGCAAACCATCAAAGAAAATGGCATCCGACTTTTTAAGAGAGAAAACGTATATTCTCACGTAGGCACTAATACTTAGTTATTTTTAAGTTTTCTTCACATTAACCTACAACATTCAACATATTTGTCTCAGGAAGGACAACTCCCACCTTAACACTCGAATCAACCAGGCATCAGGATGTTAAAATGATAATCCCCAAAATCAAAATAATGTCCCTAACAACATTCGCCTGCACCTCGACTCCCTCAAGCGCCTCCCTCTTACTAACAATAGATCTTTGAGGACCTTGTCGTTGGATACTTCTTACTTCATTTCTTTTTTTTTTTCATTTTCAATCTTTCTTCCGTTTAAAAGTAAGGAGCGGGATCTTAATGCTGTCACTATGTACTCCTGTACAATGTTACTTGATGTATGTGGTCGATGTTAGAGTCGGGAGATTAATCAGCCGCGGTGACAGCAAAGTCAGTAAGGAGATCGTGTCGTATTCCTGGAAGTGTCTAGTGGGAAACCCTCGCCGACGTCTTTTGGATCGGACAGCTACGGAGAACAGGAGTTAAGGTGGGTGACCCACATGTAGGTGCAGCTGGCGATTCTGGTGCCTGGGGAGGTCACCCTTTCCCTCCCCACAAACCAGGACGGTCATGGGGGCTCATCACATCTAGCTCGAAAAATAGCCGGTCACTAGATCGTACCAACAGTCTTCTACAAAAATCACTCGAAGAAATTAAACGGACTTTATATGAATATAAGATCCATCCGAAATAAAATAGCTGAATTGCATTGTTTGGTAAACACCGCATATGTTGATATCGATGGTGTAACAGAAACATTTCTAAACACGACAAACAACGATCTGATTAGTGAGTACACTCTACCAGACTACAACAAATTTGCAAGGGACATAGACGGTTGAGGAGGAAGAATTGTACTGTATGTAAAATCTTACCTAAACCCCATCGAAATTCAGACTACAGCATGTGCTGCTGTTGAACACAGAATCTTCCAAACTTTACTTAAACGTCGCCAACAGACGCCCTAGTCAAACGGCAGATATTGACACCGTCATATACAAGAGTTTACAACGAGCAATACAGGAGAAAGACTCGATCACTTTTGGGGATTTAAATCTTCTAGAAATCAATGGCGAACTATCACAAGAGTAGTGAATCTGCTAGACTTATCAACTTTGTTGAAGACAGTTATCTCTCCTAAACCGTCACCAAGCCGATGAGGGGAGCTTATATACTTTATCTAGTTCCTGCATCCCAGGAGTTCTTAGTAATTAATACCCATGTTGGAGAACATCTAGGCACTTGTGACAACATGATTAGGCTCAACGTAAATATCAAAATTGATTCCCCTAAAACCTGAACTATTACTCCTAACGTTAAAAAGGCGGATCAAAAATAGTGTGCGCGACGCTTTAAAGAGTCTCACCCTTGTTGCCTCATGCCCAGAGGAATTATGGGCCAGTTTTAAGCATCAGATTATGCACCATCAAGTTACTTTCACTCCCATGCACGACGGAAACAATAAAACCAACAAGCCTGCATGGTACTCCCAAGATATTGCAGGAGCTTTACGGCACAGAAATAAACTCCTTAAGCTTAATAAATAGGATAATGACCCAAATATTGCAACGCAATATAGAAAAATCAGTAGACAAATGAAATCTCATAAAAAATGCCAAGGGAGAATACGAAGTGAGTATTCCAAGAGACAGTTATGGAGATTCTAAAAGATTTCGTTGATACATCAGTAATAAGAAACATAACGAGTGGAACAGAACCTTTAGTAAACAAGGATGGGGAATCCACTGTGGACGATAACAGCAGAAAAACAACCCTGAATAAGTTTTTCAGTTCTGTTTTTACGCTAGAAAGCAGCGACACGAATTATGAGACAGTGATAAATAGCACTCATACGATACAAGAATTCAACGTCACAGTTAGAGAAGTGCTGACACAGATAAATAAGTTGAAGCCTAATAAAGGCCCAGATCCTGATTGTTTCTATCCAAGAGTAATTAAAAACGTCAAACACGACATTGCCATTCCGTTAACATTCATTTTCAATTAATCTCTCCAGGATGGAATGGTCCCGCAGGACCGGAGACTGACAGACGTCACTCCTGTGTTCTAAAACGGAAGCCGTGAAATGCCTTTCATCAATCATATGTAAACCAATGAAGTCGATTATCAGAGATAAAATCGTAGCTTATCTCGAACACCAGTGTTATCGATAAGACACAGCACGATTTTAAAAGGCACAGACTATGCCTTACAAACGTCCTTGAATGTTCTGATAAAGTATTTCATACCCATGACAAGACTAAAGCAACAGACATTACATTCCTGGACTTCCAAAAAGCATTCGACAAAGTCCCCCACGTTAAATTGATGCGCAAAGTCCGGTCCTTGGGGAGTACTGGTGGCATAGGAAACTGGATAGAAGCCTGGTTACGTGAAGGGAGGCAGAGAGTCGTAATGAATGGGGAATCATCACCGTGGTCACCCGTTACTAGTGGAGTTCCCCAGGAATCCGTCCTTGGGCCTATGCTTTTCATCATTTACATAAACGATATTGATGTAGGGCTGAATGACTTAGTGTCCAAATTTGCGGATAACATAGAATCGTTCATGCTACATTAACTGAAGAAGATAGGTAAAGATAACAAGAGGATCTAGAGAAAACGGCTGAATGGTTTAACAAATGGCGAATGCCATTTAAAGTCAATAAATGTCAGCTGTTGCAAGTAGGAAACCTCGACAAAAAATTCGATTATGAATTGTTGATCCACAAGATAAAGGACACCCCTAGTGTTGACACTATACCTAAGTCTGTTAAAAACACACCTCGAACATACAGTGCAGGTCTGGGTCCCCCACCTAAGTGACGATAATCTTGATTTGGAAGCAGTGCAGTGAAGAGCAACCAAGTAGATTTCTTTCCGTACGGAACAAACCATATGTGGACAGATTGCGAGAACTGAATTTTTTCTCTCTTAGCAAGGTGGCGGCTCCTAGGTAAATCATTTGAATGTTTTTGAACACATGAAGAATTCAACAACGTTAATACTGGCAATTTCTTTACGGTCGCACCGGGACTGCCAACGAGAGAAATGTACTAAAACTTAGAGGCCACTAAGTCAATCTGGATAGCAGGAAATATATATATTCACTAACAAAATCACAGACGCGTGGATTAAGTTCATAGTACATGTCTTGTAGAGCAACACCGTTAATATCCTCAAAATTAAGCTTGATCATCACCTGTCACTCTGGTACTGAATAATTCTTTAATCAATCATTAAGACACAGTGGTATATTATGCTACCCTCTCAATCAGTGATCCCGCCCTGGTCATGCTACACTAACTTATGAACTGTCTTAAGGGACCAAGAAGGAGTCATTGTATCATCTTTCTACATCAGGAGTGATACAGACATGGTAAATCGGGAGGCTGGAGCTCAAAGTTTATCTTTATTATTGTCTGGATAACAAAAAGTGGATAGACTCGTGTCATTGGTTGTGGGATGCATGGCATATTCACGTTCATTGTATCATCCGACTTTCCTATAAAAATGCAATAGTAATCCCATACGGTACTTTTGCTACCTGTTTCCCCGTCCGACGTGTTGCCGAAGGGAGTGGAGAGTGGAGAGAGAGCCTTTTCTTTGCTATCCTTTTCTTCTACTGTTTTTAAGGGGACTGCATCTTTTTCAGTTTTGTTAAGGCCGGACCACCCCGCATATGCCTTGGTTCTGCGTGGCCTGTGTATATCTGTGTAACTTCATGTAACCCTCTCCCTTACTCTCCAGGAAGATTTTGCCCAAAAAAGGGAACCAGCAGAGGACGCGAGATATCAGCGCCCGGTGGTGACAGTGCCAGAAAGGGGGAGTCTAATTACATTAATCAGATTTGATAAAAGTTAATAACAGTGTATTGAAGGGTAGGGTGCCCTAATGGTGGTCTGGGAGGGACGATCTGCGTGAATCAATATTTTCCGTCGTACCTCAATGGCATGGTAATAAAATGTGGAGAACGGAGCTGATTGGTGTATTTCGATGGATTCAACTGCTACACAAAAGTGTATGTGTGTGTGTGTGTGTGTGTGTAATTACGTAGTAATACTGTCCGGGGACGAAGTTGTACACTCGTGGGGCCTCTCTCTTGAACATGCTAAACTTCGCTATGCTGTCTACATTCGACAAACTCATCTCAGTTCATACGAATCATCCACTACTCATACGCTACGAAATCACTCCCCTACATCTTTCCTAGCAAGTCAGTTGATCAATTTCATGTTATGTTTAGCCTCTGGCTGTTCCATATTTGCATCTCTCGAGATGCTGTTCACTGATGACGTCTTCAGACTGATTTGAAAACCTTAAAAATTGCTGTCAATCAAGTCTCTCCCCTCATCCATGGTTGACCAGTTAAAGGTCTCTAACCTCTCACTGTAATTCATCTATCTCGATTATGGTGCCATCTTTATTGCCTTACGTGGTGCCTCTTCTATTAGATCTCTGTGAGTCTTGAAGTGCCGTGAGCAAAATTGTATTGTAGTTTCGAACCAATATGCGTTGTGAGCAGTTTGCTTAACACTTCCTTATTTATGAAGTTGAAAGTGATTATAAAATATTCCAGCAGACACTCCCTCTCTTTTACTGCTTTCCCGAAGAGGGACTCTGGCGACAGGATAGGTACAACGTCGACTCCCAGAGTCCTCACTCAAACAGATTCCTGTGGTTGATATTCGTATCGAGGCTTCCTTTCACTGAATTCCTTCATTACTTTGCATTTACTCGGGATGAATTTCGTGAACCGCTGATCAGACTAGGTTTGAAGTTTGTAAAGGTCCCCACGTAAGTTGATGCCACCCTTCTCACTTTTCACTCCCCTCATAATCATTGCATCATCTGCAAACATATTCAGATAAGAATCTATTCCTTCTGGCAAGCCATTTACATAGATCAACATGAGCAATGGTTCCAAGGACTAAGACCTACGGCACGCCACTCCAATCCATTTAGAGAAGGCTCCTCTAACAGGCATCGTTCGTTCCTTTTTCACTGAGGTAATTTTCCTCCATCGAAGGAGTCTTCTTAATCTGACCTAAAGTTCCGAATTTCTTTCCATCCTCCTGTATGGTACAGTGTCAAATGCTTTCCGATAGTTCTCACACAATCCACTCAGCCTTCTTATCTGTTTAAAAGGGAGCTCATCCTTCATAGAAGTCTGAGAACTGTTACGAATGCCCTACTTCCCCTGAATCTCTGTTGCCTCTCGCTTAGACTATTCTATCCTCTTAAGTAGTAATATATTTCCTTTTTTGGTTACATATCCCAGCATTCTACAGATCTCATTCGACAGAGAGGGTGGTTTGTAGTTCAGCGCAACCTCCCGATCTCGTTTCTGAACGATAGTCGTGCCTTCTTCCACTCCCTCGGCAATTTACCTTCCTTTAGCAAACATCCTGAACAACACTGTTTGTGGCCTTTCGTGAGAACCTGCGCAATTTTTCAGCACATATCGAAAAAACTTCATCAGAACCATGAGTCTCATATACATCAAGGTGGTTCAGCAGTCTGTTTATGCCTGTTGTTGATCCTTCACTGCCGTCCAAGACTTCCTTCCCCCTCATTCCATCACAGTTGTTGGGGCTGTAGTGTCTATCACCGTGAAAACACTTTTAAACCCGTCATTCATCTCTTCGCATATCTTTACATCATCCTCTAGGATTTTTCACTGTGAATTCCTGAGTCTGACTTGCTGCTTTTTGACTGGTGATCTAGTCTAGATCGCTCTCCGGAAACTCCCGGATTATCCCGAGAGTTTTCATATTCCTTCTTCTTCACCCTGCTTTACTCATTCCTAGCTCTTTCATACCTTTCATAATGCTGGCTGGTTGTATTGCCGTCTAGTTCTCCTGTGCAGTATATACTTTAAGCTCGTTCGGTTCTTGACATCTTGTATTGAACACCACATATCTCTCTCTCTCTTTTCTCTTCATTTGCATTTGAAGCAAAGGTACCCATGTTCCTATTCCTTTATTGTGAATTTTACAAAAACCTTCAGAACAATGACGTATATCGTGGCTACTTGACTCTATTTCTCTATTCATGTTCTCCTAAGGTGGGGCGCTGGAGGCAGGTTAGTGACGATGTTGATTTCCAAGTCTCTCTCACACAGAAGATTCCTGCAGTTTATTTCCTGCAAGACGATTCATATCGAAGCCGTCTTTCATTGCAACCCATTCTCATTTTTTTACATTTACTCAGTATGAATATCATCAACAATGCTTCAGATCAACTATGTATTATGTCCAAGTCACTTCCTTCATAAACTTTACGTAGTCTGCAAACATATTCAGGTAGGTCTATACCTTCTGGCAAGTAATTTACATAGATCAAGAAGGGCAGTAGTCCCAGAATAGAATCGTCCGGCACTCTACTGGCGACATCATCCTATTTCTATAGGACTTCTCTGACACGCATCCTTCGTTCTACTCAACTAGTACAATCCTCCAGACATCGAAAGAGTCCCCACCTTATTCTTGCCTGGTCTTTCCACCTTCTTAATCACCCTCCTATGCAGTACAGCGTTAAATGCTTTCTGGCAATACAGGTACAAACAATCCATCGAGCTTTCTCTTTTGTCCAGTACTGAGCTCACTCTCTCGTAGAAACCTAAAAGGCTCGTTACGTATGACCTCCTTTCCCTAAAATCGTGTTGTCTATCACTCAGGTAATTTCTTTTCTGCAGGAAGTGACCCATTTGCTCTCTGATTATCATATCTAAAACCTCACAGATCACACTCATAAGGGAGACCTGTGTTTAGTTTAAGGCCTATTCCCTGTCTCCTTTCTTTTAGTCAGGCATGACGTTTGCCCTTTTCTTCCTCCTCTCAGAACCACGAGCCTTGTATGGGTCAAGACCTTTTTGGTGTTTTGTTTATAACTTTTCCAGTATCTCATCACTTTCTAAGACCTTTCACTTCATCTAGCTGGTGATGGGCCTATAGCGTCGTACACTGTGAAACCAACTGTCATCTATTTCTTCACATGTCCCTACATCAGCTTTGGCAACTCTTCCCCCTGATTCCCTTAGCCTGATGAGCTCTTCTATAGCTGACAATTTACTCCTGATGAATTAGATTTTTCCTGGCTCGTCCGCAATACTCTTAGCAAAATTCCTTTGTCCCTTCTTGCTTATCCTGTTGTGCTTCTTCTTTGTTCTCTTACGCCCTGAAAATGCTGTTTAGCTGGAGTGTCGCCTATATCAACGTCACAGTATGTATCGAAGGTCCTTTGCTTTCCGACATTTCGTACTTAACCAGTCCTCTCTCTGTCGCAGGAGATGGGAGATGCCCATGTTCCCAGTCTTTCATTGTAGATTTCACAGGACTTTTTACAACAGTGTCTTTGTTCCAGATAACTGAACTCCATTTTTCCAGTTTACGTAACACCTTCTATCCCTACTTCTTCTTCTTCTTTCTTTACTTGTGTCAATTTCCTTACCTTTTCTCATTCCCTCTTTCTGTCTGTCTGTCTCTCTCTCTCTTCTCCTCCTCCTCTGTTCCCTTGCCTGCCTGCCTACTGTCTGCTTGCCTCTTCCACCTTTGATGCGTTTTTCGTTTCATTAAACACTATTAGATCTGACGAAGGAAGAGCTGCACCACCCCTCCGCTAATTTCTGGAGATTCAATTAGTTTTTTAATATCATTGAACGTGAGGGGAATTTTTTTTGAGGGAATTAATTTCCGGTATGCGAGAAGAGCTTGTTGTGCTGTGGCGAAAGACGGAGATGACGGGAGAGAGAGAGAGAGAGAG
>JAUUDW010013495.1:0-10131 GCA_032361385.1 Panulirus guttatus | reverse complement strand
ATATAAATATATATATATTGTCGTAGAGGGCAACTAAAGGGACCGGGAGCGGGAGGCTGGAAACCCTCTCTTTCTTGTATTTCAATTTCTAAAAGTGGAAAGAAAGGAGTCAAGCGGGGAGCGCTAATCCTCAGCGAAGGGTCAGATTAGGTTGTCTGAACGTGAGTGGATGCAACTATGAAAAAGGAGACACAGGAAGTATGTTTCAAGAAAGAAACCCGGATGTTCTGTCTCTGAGTGAAACGAAGCTTAAGGGTAAAGTTGAAGAATTTTTTGGAAAATCTTGGAAGTGAAGTCAGGGGTTGGTTAGAGGACAAGAGCAAAGAAAGGAGTAGCGCTACTCCTGAAACAGGAGTTGCAGGAGTGCTGATAGAGTGCAAGAAAGTGAATTCCAGATTGATATGGGTAAAACTAAAAGTGGATGGTGAGAGATAGATGAATGCTGTTGTTTGTGTACCTTTAATGAGAAGGAAGATCTTGAGAGACAAGTGCTTTGGGAGTCGATGAGTGAGTGTTTCAGTAGATTTGGTGCACGAGACCGGGTATTAGTGATGGGTGATTTAAATGCGAAGGTGAGGAATGTGACAATTGAGTGTTGTAATGGAAATGGTGAAGAGCTCGTGGATTTGTGTGCTGAAAAAAGACTAATAATTTGGAATACCTGGTTTAAAAAGAGAGATATTCCCAAGTATACGTATGTAAGTAGGAGAGATGGTCAACGGGCATTATCATATTACGTATTAATTGATAGACGTGTTAAAAGAAAGACTTTTGGATGTAAATGTCCTGATGGGGGCAGCTGGTGGGATGTCTGATCACTACCTTGTGGAGGCGAAGGCGAAGATTTGTAAAGATTTTCTAAAAAGAAGAGAGAGTGTCGAGGAGATGAGAGTGATGAGAGTAAGTGAGCTTAGAAAGGAAACTTGTGTGAAGAAATATCGGGAGAGATTTATTGTGAAAAAGCAAAAGGTGAGAGCAAATGAAGTGAGGGGAATGGGTGAGGAAAGGAATGGATTTAGGGATGCAGTGATAGCATATAAAAGAGGCGCGTGTGGCTTGAGAAAGGTGGGAGGTTGGCAGATTAGGAAGGGTAGTGAATAGGGGGATGAAGAAGTAAAGTTGTTAGTGAAAGAGAAAAGAGAGGCGTTTGGACGATACTTACAAGGATGAAGTGAAAATATATGGGAGATATATAAGAGAAAACGGCAGGAGGTCAAAAGGAAGATGTAATGGTTGAAAAAGTTTGCAGATCAGAGATGGGGTTAGAGAGTACCGTAAAACTTTAGGAAGAATGAAACGAGTTTTGGAAGGACGTAAATAATGTGCGTAAGACAAGAGAACAAACAGGAACATCGGTGAAGGGGGCAAGGGGGGAAGTGATTACAGGTAGTGATGGAGTGAGGAGGAGATTGAGTATTTTGAAAGTTTGTTGAATGTGTGTGATGACAGAGTGGCAGATGTAGGGTGCATTGGTCGGGATGATGTGCGACGTAAGAGAGTCAGGGAGAGTGGCTTGGTGGAGAGAGAGGAGGTGGTGAAAGCCTTACGGGAGATGAGATCCGGCAAAGCAGCGGGATTAGATGGTATTGCTGTTGAATTTATTAAGATAGGTGGTGACTTTCTTGTTGGATGGTTGGTAAGAATATTCAATGTATGTATGGATCATGGTGAAGTGCCTGAAGATTACCGAAATGCATATATAGTGCCATTGTACAAAAGCAAAGAGGATAAAGGTGAATGTTCAATTGACAGAAGTATAAGTTTCTTGAGTATTTTTGGAAAATTGTATGGAAGGGTATTGACTGAGAGGGTGAAGGGATGTCCAGATCATCAGATTGGGGTGGAGCACTGTTGTTTTAGAAGTGATAGAGGAAGTGCGGATCAAGTGCTCTGAAGGATTTATGTGAGAATTACTTCGAAAAACATATGGTTTTGTTTGCGGCATTTATGGAAAAGGCATACGATAAGGTTGATAGAGATGCTTTTTGGAACGTCTTAAGAATATATGGTGTGAGAGGTAAGCTGCTAGAAGAAGTAACACGTTTTTATCAAGGGCGTAAGGTATGTGCACAAGATGGAAAAGAGAGTGGTTGATTCCCAGTGAAGGTTGGTATGCGGCATTGGTGTGTGATGTTCCCAATGTTTGTTTAATTTGTTTATGGATGGGCTGATTAGGAAAGTAATTGCAAGAGCTTTGGAAAATGAGGCGAGTATGCAGTCTGTGGGGGATGAGAGGCCTGGGAAGTGAGTCAGATGGTGTTTGCTAATGTTACAGCACTGGTGGCTGATTCGGGTGAGAAACTGCAAAAGTTGGCGACCAAGAATGGTGGAGTGGGTTAAGGGAGGACATTGAGAGTAAATGTAAATAAAAGCAAGATTATTAGGTTTAACAGGGTTGAGGGACAGATTAGTTGGAGTGTGAGTTTGAATGGAGGAAATAAATCTATCTATCTATCTGTCTATCTGTCTATGTATCTGTCTATCTGTCTGTCTGTCTATCTACCTATCCATCGATCTCTACGTTAGATATAAGTTGAACTGTACTTTTCGTAAGGTATTTTCTGAGGAGTTAAGTCCAAGTGACTATCTGATTTACTCCGTATTGATAAATATGATCAGTGAATGGGATCAGTTTCGATTTAGAGTGTTTGAACCCAATGTGTGTTTATGGTTTTAATTCTCATTTGGTGTTTATATTTTTTACAGTGCTTGTGGGTTTTATGGTGTGTTCCAGTCATTATGGGTAGTTGGTATTTACACTCGTATGTGTGTGTGTGTGTGTGTCCCTAAAAATGACCTTAGATGACCTCTAATCACCTTGGTATGTGCGTGTGTGTGTGTTTGGGTATGTGTATGTCCCTCATAATGACCGTGGATGACCTGTAATCACCTTTGTGTATGTGTGTGTGTGTATTATGACCCCTGCATGACCCGTCATGAGCTGGAGGTCTTCGCGTTCATTCCAGGCACGGCTCGGCCACCTTCCTCCTAGCTGACGACGGCGAAGGCGACCTGTACAACGCCTCGCTGATCCTCGAGGGGCGGCAGCTCCTGGAGGTGGACAAGCAGGAGGGGGTGCACGTCGGGGGCTCGCCAGAGTACGTGGGCATCAGCGTCTTCAAGATCCACGGCGACTACCACGATGGTACGTACCACAACAGACAACCCAACTCTCTTCTCTACCACACAGGTATCCTTTCTCTACCAAGATGGTGCGTACCACAACAGACAACCCAACTCTCTCATCTACCACACAGGTATCCTTTCTATACCAAGATGGTACGCACCACAACAGACAACCCAGCTCTCTTCTCTACCACACAGGTATCCTTTCTGTACCAAGATGGTACGTACCACAACAGACAACCCAGCTCTCTTCCCTACCACACAGGTATCCTTTCTCTACCACGATGGTGTGTACCACAACAGACCCGCAAGGGTTATCTACCACACATGTCACACTTGTCTACCACGGTGGTATCTACCACAGCAAACCCCAACTCTCTTATCTACCACACAGGTAGCATTTATCTAACATGATGGTGTGTACCAGAACTGACCTGGCTCAACCCTTGATGTACCTGGTTCGTAATATATTTATTTCCAACGTGTATTCATAGTCTGTCACTTTTCAGGTTCCAAGCTTTACAGGCTGTATTCACCTCAGGCACCTTCCCCAAACGGTGTTTCGTTCCCGCAGGCTGTAGTTCTGTAATCTGTGCTCACAGGGACTGCTTTCTTTTAGGATATATTCCCACAAGGTATGCGGGTCTAAAGCCCTGACCAATATTATGTAGCCGTTCACGAAGGCTGTGTAGAGGCAATGTTATAATATATCAGCGAATGAAAGAATGTCTTGAACCTTCTGTGGGGCAAGACTGGTCAAGCTGAAGGCAGATTTTGACCTCTTAAACAATACGTCAGAGTTAAGGCCAGACATGATAGCCCGACATCCCTTAACCTAACCAGGCGACGCACTGATGGTAGCTAACTCCTCAGAGACCCTTTATCTTAGTACTTAAACCCACCAGGTGATGGCAGCACCTCTTCCCCAGGTCATCCTGCCTACCAGGAGTTAAAGAGATGCGCGTATTCGACAAGTCGTTAAGTACGGAATACATTAAGTATCTACAGTTAAGGGTTGATGGTACTCAGAAAGAGGGGCGACAACGCCTGGCTTGTTTCCATAAGCCTAACAGTTGGACTGGAAGCTCCAGTTATAAAACTTGAGTGACAGAATCGGTCAATATACGGGTTTAGGGAAGGGGTTTTCATTCGTTCGTCTTTAGGGTGGACGATGGGGCTCTATATTTCAACGAAACAACCGAAGGAGAATGTCCCTCGACGTCCCGAGATGAATTTAAGGGGGGCGTAGGAAATTCCAGATGTCCTCCAAAGTTCCCTCAGTCTCACCTGGGGAAGTGATATTTCTGGATAGAAATTCCTCAACGTTAGCTCCCTCCCTCTCCGGGAGAACCCCGAGACATAAAAAGAAAAAAAAAGACATACGAACAAGAAACTAATGCCTCGCCTACAATGTCGTGCTTTTGATCAGACGCGGATGGGGGCGCTCTCCCGAAGGAGTGGGAACCTCTTGTCAGCAGCTTCGACGGACACAGAATTTAGTGTAGATCAAGGCTGTTATTTATCTCAAGGCTGAAATAATAGACAAAAGACGATACACGTCTTGTGTCAGAAGAGCTTTATTGGTCTTATAACCCTAGGGAGTGGCCAGAGGACGAGAGATTAGAGATAAGGATGTCAATTTTATCTCCGGATAAAGAGAAAAAGATTGCTATCATCTTCCAGTTAGTGGGAACGTGGACAACACAGAGGAAGCAGGTGACAGCAGAGACCTCTCGGCCCCTTAGCGAGGCGTCTCTGACACAGCCGACAGACCCGACGGACGACCACGACAGACCTCAGAAGGAGGCAGGCGGGTGGATGCTCCTCCACCCACCAGCGCCGTGACGGGACATAAGTCATGGTGAGGAAGGAGAGTGAGAGAGAGAGAGGGAGAGACGGTTCCCTCCCTCCCCCGGCACTTGTCAAACAGTCAACTTGACACCAAGTGAAGTCTCGCGCTGTTGTCTTACTCTTTCTATTGTTAGCTTCGCCAGGCTCGGGGTTTGTCTATGAAGACGGTCCGTCCCCAGCAAGACCTGAAGCCTCTCTGTTGTTCCTGAACATTCCCTCCCCGTACAGGGATTGGTAGATTAGCATTCGGTCCCAATCTCCTTCTGTGCGACAAGACGTTCGCAGCACCGAATCACCGGTAGATCTCGTCTCACATCCATATAAATGGTCGTGTGTTTTAGACGCCAAAATGCCCCATTACTGTCGGCCAACTTGACCCGAGATGATGGAGAGGACTTACGAGCAGAGTGAAAAAAGACATATACTTAATTCCAGCTTTAGGCGTAAACACATAATCTTTGGGGGCGATTTTCAACCCTATGACTCCGGTGGCGGAAAGTTTATAGTCCATTATACTAAAAAAAAAAAAAAGGAGACTCAATCCTCTGTTCTTTTAAGAGGCTTTTATACTTTTGTGGGAATTAGAAGCTCTTGTGAGGCATTTAAACACCTCCATTATGACCATATCACCGCCAGATCTTGGACCAGGGTCTTCCGGAAGAACGCTTCCTCTCACTGAGTCCCCCGTAAAGAGAAAAAAAAAAGAAGGAAATTAGCAGTTCTCCTAAAAGAGGCACAAACATGGGAAAGAAAACGGAGGGAGGGGATATTCTTTACGGGCGGACTAAAGAAAAGAGGTCGGGCCAAGCCAGGACCTGAAGAATCTCTAGGGAGGAAAGAAATCGAGAGGAGATTTGGGAAGGGAAAGAGTTCATTATCAGGATTTCTGACCTCACGAACCACACCAGTGACCCTCCTCGTTAATCTAAGGTGTATTTTTTCGTCCTCCTTGAGACATACGGACGAAAAGGACCCACCTATGCCTCAAGCCAAGACCACAGCACCCGCTTGCCCCTGACTCGACTCGAAGTCAGCATAGCCCTAGACACCCTGAGACCTGACGGAGGAAGATTCATGGGGCCCTCGGGAGACGACGCAGGGCCCGGGAGGGTCCAAAAGGGGGGCCCGGGGATTTCCTGGGATCTCAGAAAATGCGGAAAATCAACAGAGCGCTCCGTTCCACCCCTCTCTCATTTTCTGTACCCTTTTTCTGGCCTTACAGCTCATGGCATAAAACCGTAGTGGGTAAAAACAGGATGACTAATGGAAGGAAAGGGGGGGCCCGAAAGAAACTCTGTACCCCCCTGATAAAATTCCTCTCAGGGGCCCTCCTACAGAAGACCCTACCCCAGCCACTGAGGGTCAAGACGTTATCTGTCGCCACTTGGGTAGTCTGCTGGGGGCCCCTCTAGAGACCACGATGGTGCTATCCTCCCTCAGCACCACGGTACTACGGTCCCTGAACACGACGGTGCGATGATCCTTGGGCCTGATGGTGCGATCCTTGAGTCCAACGGCCCGATCGACGGCTCTATATTTGAGGCCAGCGGAACAATCCTTAAGCATGACGGTACAACCGCGATAATTCAGTTATCTTTACTCAGACTAAAACCTCAAATCCTAATCCTAAGACTGGGACAATCCTGTTCTTTCAGTGCCCTCGAGCACGTCTGAGTGATGCCGTGATTGGCCAGTCCTACTCTCGCGGTGCTCGCGAGACTGAGGGATAACTCCGATTGTTCAATCGTACTCTGGCGGTCTTCGTGGAAATGCTTGATCGGTCCTGTGACTGGCCAGTCCCACTACGGCAATCGTCATTACAACGCCCGAGTAATCCAGTGATTAGCCAGTCCCAGTAATCGCGAAGTATACGATAATCTCTAAGTTCGCCTCGAAGTCTTGCTCGCTCGCGCCCCTCTCTCTCTAGACTACTCCATCCTCCGTGGTTTGAGCAGCAATCTGGCTAACACCACTGCACATCCTCTCACCTCGCCTCCTCTCACTCCTCCCTCCTCTCACAGTAAGTCTACGAGACACCAGGAACATCTGCCTCGACCACACTCTACCAGCGCTGGGCCTGACAGACGAAAGTTGAAGAGTTCAGAAACGCTTTGGGAAGGGAATGGGAGCCGGATTTGTGGAGGAGTTGTGTGTGTGTGTGTGTGTACCACAGTTACAGAGTGGAGTGTGGAGTTTAAGTGGGCTCGCGGTAAGTGTTTGTAATGCCCCCCCTCTCCCCTCCACCCCACTGGGATAGAGTGGCCGCTGGAGATTGAGGGGGAGAGGGGGGGAAGGGGTAGTGTTGGTGTTGGCTGGGCCAACTGTGTGATGTTACGAGAGAGGGAGAGATGGAAGGTTTATCTTTGCTCGGTGTTGGAAATGTTCACATGTAGACCAGGGAGAGAGAGAGAAGAGCTAGAGAGTAGTAGTAAGAGCTGGGAGAAAGAAAGTAAGAGCAGGTGAGAGTGATGCATAATACCAGAGAGAAAGAGTGTGAGTGAGTGAGTGAGAGGGCAAGGGGGGTAGATCTTGGATTTATATGTAACGTGACTTAAACCTTCAGGGGACGGCAAGGAGTATAATAGCGTCGTCGGAATCCTTCCCTCGCGCCCTCAAAAGGAGGCCCACCTTACCCAGCTCCCGCGCGGAGCTCAGCTGCGGGAGCCCCGTAAAAAAAGATGGGACCTGGGGTTGTATAATTTGCTACTTGTTTACACACACAGTCTCTCTCTCTCTCTCTCTCTCTCTCTCTCTCTCTCTCTCTCTCTCTCACACACACACACACACACACACACACACACACACACACACACAAACACACACGCGCACACACACACACACACAAAGTTGAGCAAAGGTGGGAGAGAACGGATGTCATTATTCAAGGTTAATGTTATTCCGTTTGTTGAATGAACATGAGGAGTGAACCAGATGGGTGAGTCGCCCTGTCAGAATACAAGAGTAGGAAGAAGAGGAGGAGGAGGAGGAAGAAGAGAAGGGAGAGGAGGAAGAGAAGAAGGAGAGAGAGGAGAGAGGTTGGAAGAGGAGAATACATGCATGTGTAAAAGAGGCACTCGGATACGAAGGTGACAGGAATAAGTATCGTTTCACAGTGACACAAAAAAAGGAGTTTGAGTGAATCAGATGTAGCTCGGGCGGCTGAGGACGTGGCTGGACACTTGCGAACGACGATGACGAAAGCGCTGACAGTGAGGAGCGACCAGGAGCTGAGAGTACAGCACTGAGACGAAGGAGGCTCTAAGGCCTTCCGTGTTCTGAGAGAAGCATGGAGTGTGGTGGAAAAGCTGGTTGGTAAAGTAGTGTTATCTCCTCTGTTTTAAGGGTGTGTAGGAACTCCACCTCTTTCATAGTACTGGTAGAAATATAAAAGCAGTTGAGACGATTGACATACGAAAAATACATACGTAGAGGCGAGTATAACGTGTGGAAAATACAGACCTAGATAAGCACGGCTGGACATCTCTTACGGTGGCAGTGACCCAGTAGATTATAACGAAGACAGAAGGTTTACCGAAGAAGAACTGTGAGAGTGTACTTAAGATGCGAGGGAAAGAGAAGATGGAGCTAGACGTTCAGTGAACGGACCTGTGGAGTACTGCGTACGCTGGGGGGAGGCATTAGCGAAGCAGTATTCTCCTCGTCACGTATGAATTGACTCTGAATATGTATGTCGGGCAGGTCCGCGACATGTCGACAGTACCCTGGTGGCATTTACTACAACTGATAGATATACCGAGCTGGATGGCCCCGAGAATCTACCACTTTGTTTCCATTACCCGGTATAGCTTTGCTGCGAGAGAGCGAGCCAGTGAACTGACAGACGTGAGTCAGATTCTTGGCGAATCAATGAGGCGACTCGTTCCTGATTCAGGGAGTCGGTGACGCGTTGATAGCCCTGGCAGCCATTAACGCTAGGAGTTGCTGGCGTAGTCGAGCCAGTGTCCTGTTGCGCCCCCACTTCTGTGAGCCAGGGACTCTGAGGAGGACCTCCTCTTCAGAAGGGCCTTCTCCTTCTCCTCCTTCAGGTTGCATCGATGATGTCCGTATCTCTGGGAAGCGCGTGCCCCTTCCGCCTTCCGTCAACGGCACCTCCTGGGGTCAGGCCAGCATGTTCAAGGGCGTGGAAGCCGGGTGCCACGCCCCTCCCGCCTGCACCAACGTCTCCTGCAGGCCGCCGCTCACCTGCGTCGACACCTGGAGGTCCTACCACTGCGGGTCAGTCCTACACCTGTGTCCTACAGGTGTTTCCTACACGTGTGTCCTGTAGCTCTTTCCTGCACTTGTGATCCTGCAGCTGCTTCCTGCTCCTGTGTCCTGTACCTGTGTCCAGCTCTCGTGTCCTGCGCTTTGCCCTGGTCTTGTGTCCTACGGCTGCGTTCCTGCTCCTATGCCTGACACCCGTGTCCTGCACCTGCTCTCTACAGCTGTGTCTCGCATCTGTGTCTAGATAAAGCCTGGATCCTGTTCCTTTCATGACTCCTACAGCTGTGCCCTCTGTGTGCTAGTCTAAATCCTGGGTCCACGTCTTGGTCTCAGCTGTGCCTCCTGTCCTTGCATGTCTGTTTTTCGCCTGTGTCTAAGATCCGATTCTGTGCTCTTAATATTCCCTGTACTTCTTTGTCTGTCTCATCTGTCTGTGTTCCGTCTGTGCTCTCCCTCTGTGGCGACTGTCTGTGTTCGGTGAAGTCCTCCTTTTCTCCTTCTGTGTCGCAGTCTCTGGGTTCTGCTTCCGCATTCTGTGTCTTTATTCTGTGTCTCTTTTACGCAAGCTTAGTACAGATTCCTTGGCCTGTCTATACCTCTCACAGTAAACCTAAACCTTTCTGCCAACATAAACCACACAGATCATTAAACCAGCATTACCGAGGTAAGGATGGGAGTTTCATTATACCTAAGATAATAATTCTCCGTAAAAGTTGCCGGGAGTATCGACCATACGACTCGCTGAGCATGAGTCTTGCGCCGCTCCTGCTTAATTAGGTCATTATCTTGCCCCCTCACAGGCTGGCTAATCACCTTCGTAATTCCCTTAGTGGTCTTACTAAGGGAGCTCACTTTATTGACTGTATGACGTGAAATTATTATTATCATTATTATTATTATTATTATTATTATTATTATCATTATTATTAC
>JAUUDW010013485.1:0-10132 GCA_032361385.1 Panulirus guttatus | reverse complement strand
CACGTTAAGCTATAATAACACATACAGCCTGCAGGTCTTCCCCTGCCCCGCCCGCACCCCTATATATACCAACAGCCTCTGGCAGAATATACTCGCTGTTGCACTTCGTGTTTTCCCCTCAGTCGCTGTATTTTGAGGAGAGGGGAAAAAGCTGCGTCCGTGTTGAGGCGAGAGGTGCAGCCTCTTGACGCTAATGGCGGGCGTGTGGCGTGAATTATTTCAAGCAGATTTCCTTTTAGAGCAAGGTGGAAGGCGTGAGGGAGCAGGAGAAGCTTGTTTTGCTGTTCATTTTTACACTGAATTTCTCAGTGCGGTGCACAGATTGCGTCCCCGCGCTCCCAGGCAGGCTAAGGCGTAACCTTATTATTCTTCTATTCTCTTCCTGTTTCTGATGATTCTGTCCCAACTAGCTATTTCACCAATTAAAGATATATTGTTTGAGGGATTTTGAAATAGAAAACTGATTGATGTGCTGATAAGGTAACAAAAAGACTAACTAGAGTGCACTCAAATATATATATATATATATATATATAAAGCTAGGTTTACCTATCTATAAACGGATTATAGATGTAAAATAGCAGCGTCGTACGTGCTACAAGAGACTGGTGTACCCACAGTTACATGTCCAACCTTCGGGTTACAGACTTTGCAAAACTTCCCCACCAATTCAAGCCAGTTATTCTCAATTAGCTAATTCCCCTCCCACCCCTCTGTCCACCCATTTATAAATTCATTCATACACCCACCCACATATAAATTAAAAATTCCTACACCCCCACTTACCTAATAATCACTCCCACACTTAAGACACCGTCATAACTATAGTTTTGGATCAACCTTGAAAACATTTGTCGTTTTTGCAGACAAACTCTGGAATCTGTTCCAGTCACGCGGAAAACCATGACATACAACTTGCCATGCAGTTACACAATCATTCTAAGCGATACAAGTTCATTTTTCATAAAATTAAAATGTAAAGGCCTCAAAATTATAAAAATGTCTTACTTATAGCAATTATTAGTTTGTAAAGCTAAGAGTGTAGCACAAAATGTAGGGGTCACTAGCCTCTGTTCTTAGGCGAGCAACGAGCAAAAACTAGTTTTCCCGATGCAACCCGGACCACTGTGGGCAATGTTCATATTTCACCCGGTTTAGGACATAAGCCATACATTGACTAATCATTTTGTCAGATTCATGTAAGTTCTGCTGTTACGCTCATGTTGATCTGGGTTGTAAGTGGCGTGAAGAGATATATGGTTGACGGAGAAAGTGACAGTGAAAGATGTGGGTCAGGGTGAACGCCTCGACCGAGGCCTTCCTGCCTGTTATTATGATTAGCGTCGCCTTAACCTCGCGTATGGTTTAATTGCTGCAACGAACGGGACACATCCGTCCCTCGTTATCAGTCGCCACTCGTTTTGTAACGAGTTCAAAGGTAACATTGAAATGTGAAGCAGTTTTTAGTCAAAGGCAAAAAAACCTGTGTTTAGAACCTCTCCTGACGATCATTCGACTGTGACAACACAAAGCGCTCATAACGTTCGTTGGCAAAAAGCATTTTCATTTAAAAGTTCAGTTCTAAAGAATGTTTTCTAGACTTTCATTCCCATTAAGGATACACCGAAAAATGTTTAGAATATTTGCGTCTAATAGATAGATTTAAATTTCCCAGGCATACCTCAGCCAGGCTGCCCGTCTCGCCTAGGAAAGATAACCAACCTATGGCCGTCTGTGTATTCATCTGATAATGTAAGATTTTACGATTAATATAATAGCACAATCTTTTAGGTTACTCTATAGCTCTAATACAAATAATTGCCCAACAGACCAGCAGTATATACAAAGGAAAAATATGAGTTTAGGAAAAACCCATTGATGAAAATCTTGAAAATAGGATTCCTCAAGCTGCAACGCTCACACACACACACAGCGTGGACATGGCTCGACCTTAACACGGTATGTGGAAGGAGAGAGAATGCGTGGAAAGTAGCATGCCCATTTGACGGCTGTACGAAGACATTTGAGCGGCCTATTTATGAATAATGAATGATTATCTGTGAAAGAGCGAGAATTCTTACACACACACACACACACAAACCCGTGGACATGCTTACTACGCATTAGCAACACATGCCAGCGCCGCAAAGGCAGTAGACAATGCTCTCAAACGTAAGCAATGGTGCATGAAATACTATTTTGCCGAAGACGACAGCGCACGCAACATGTTATCACAGTCACTTCAGGAAACGATATACGCTCAGGCAACACGCACGAGCAAACAGCTGGTTTGAGACATGGTTGAGGAGATCTATTAAATACAGAGTAATTAGGATGAGATACAGAGTAATTAGGATGAGATACAGTGAAATGTCTCGATATCATCATCTACTAGGAAATAGGCTGCAGGAATCTGGATGTAAGAAGTACGAGGTGGGAGACATCGCCCCTAACCTGTTGCCAGAATTACACCTTAGAGGAGTCTTTAAAAAAGAGACTGTCTGCTGTCAAATATTGGACTGGCAATAGTGTGCGTTGATAAGTAAATCTTTAGCAAGCTGTTCATTTACTATAGTCAGCATAAAGATTGTCTCCACCACAGGGTAGGATACATTTCGAAATAAACATTACTTTCGGTTGGGTTGGTATTCCTCCCTCAATTGCCTCCATCTCTAACAGCGCGTGCTGTCCTTTCAACCGCTTCGCCCAGTTTCCTGTGTACCTCTGTCGTCTCTGGTCTATGTTCCTCTCCCTCAATCTTCACGCTCTACTTCCGAACTTGCTTCTTCTAATGTTCCCTGTCCTCTACTTTCATGTGTGTGTGTGTGTGTGTGTGTGGTTTTCTCTACCAAAACAGCTTTTGATATTATTCCAGTAGATTTATCATGCGGTTTCATCCCTCCTCTATCTGAAAGTCTCCTGCTAATCCTCCTTCAGTTCCTGAAACAATATTGTCAATCTATTCTTTTTCTCGATTGCGCAGCCTCTGGTTCATCTAGAAGAGATACATCAGACTTCGTTTGTTTCTTAATGGCTTTATCTTGTCTATGATTTGGTATCTCCTGCACCTCCTCTCCTAAACTATGTTGCTGTTCCCCTCTAGTCTCATGACTTCCTTCACGATCCTTGAAATGCTTCCTCAGTGTTCTTAACTCTCGCTTTAGCTGTGTTATCTTCTGAGCTCGCTCCCTCAGGCTCCCATAACATCCACAAACATTTGATGCCTAGTATTTCTTGTCTAGCCATTTTTTCACTTATCTCCTACTTTTTCTTTGCAGATCTTGCTTTGGTTTTGGTAAACATTCCCGTAACTAATTCCATACTAGCCATTTCCGATTCAGGCAGTGCTAGAGGTCTTAATTTATCCCTAAAGTAATACTAGTGGCACTAATGAAGCTTACTAAATTAATCTCCAAACTGAGATGTTTGATGTTCAGCTGTAAGAGTGTTGCCTCTTGTTTACAGGAAAAACAAAGTTTCACTTCTCGCTGGGAAACAAATTTCATACAGTAACTTGCTGCATTTGTTCATTTCAGTTTCGTCCACTCATTCTTACAAATTTTGTCTCAAAAAGGAGAAAAAAAAACATTTGATTCATTCTTGTTGGCAACACTCCATTCGATCTGAACCCGGCAATCTTCCGCTTCCAATCCATTTAAACGCGCAAAATTGTCACTCGCACTCCGAATGTGTGTGTGTGTGTGTGTGTGTGTGTGTACTTGAACCCTTGGAGTGGGGGCATAGAGAGAGAGAGTGTGTTCTACACTCGATTCCGATTGCTATCAATGTTTCCAGCGAAGGAGCATCGACCGAGAACACTGACAAACAACATTTTGACCTCAAGTTCATCTCGTTGTACTGTTTTCTTACCATGGCAGTTCTTTATGATACATTGATTCATTACTCTATATTTTTGTGGCTTCTAGATTTTCATCTTTTAATAATGTCATGTTTTGAATTCTAGCAATTTGATACCTTATAGAAGCACAGTGAACATGGATAAAGTATTTTGATATATTAAATCTCAGCAAACCCAGTGCATTTCAAATGTATCAGATGCCTGTTCGGTAAATGTTTCATGTTACAGGTTTTGTATCGTGATTGCTGGATCAATGGGACTGCCAGAAGCGACTTCCGTGATACAGGAAAGGAGAACAGGAACTTGTAAACCTGACGTGTGGGATCGACCAGTTACGGTTACGTTTATCTTGGAGTCATCAAGCCAAGAAGTACTTAGAAAAGCTAAGAATCTCAAAGGCGTTGTGAGATTCAGTGGAATATTCATCAAGTGTGATAATCCTAAGGAAGAGAAGGAGAGAAGCAGAGAGTACAGTAAAAGACCAGAAAACTGGAGACGCCACACACGGCAAGAGGATGGAACAGATCCTTCAGAACTGCAGTGAGGGTCAGAGCGGATGGAGATAGTAATGTCAGACTGAGTAATGTATTCATATGTCGGATTAATAGAGGTAAAGAACTGAAATTCAAGGATCGTACAAGGGAAAGTGCGCCAGATATTGCTGAAGTCGGAAACTAAGCTTTCCATAGAGATAGCTCTCACCTGCTCTGCCCAGAGGGGTCCATGATAACAAGAAAGGAGGGAGAAGGAAGAGGAAGGGGAGGATGAGGCCTCTTAATACCAGAAAGCATTCAGTTTCAAGAAATAGCGCAAGATGGCCCATTCAGACAATACATACAGGGAATAGTAACTGCTGTGAAGACGAGCATAGTAGCATCATTCCAAAGAATTGCAACAAATGACTGATAATGAAGGAACAATCTTGATGGTATATGAAGCAGTAAAACGCTTCTTAGAAATAAAATACCGATAATGAGACATTCAATTACAGATAGAGACTGAGGGAATTTGGATTCTCATGGTGAAAGAGGGTCATGAAGTAAAATTAGCTTGGAAAGGTTTTAGCAAAACTTTCAAAGCAGTGGAAAAATGAGTCAGTAGATAGACGGTTTATTTCTAAAACGAAGCTAAGGTGGTGGTGGAACGATGAAATATAGTGCCTGTTGTCAGAGTTCTCAAGAAACTTGAATACCAATAATCATGATTAAAATACTATATGACAAAGTAACGTCAATATGAAGCGTATATTGCCGAAAATAACAGAAACCCGAGTCTTACACTTATATTTGAAGCAAGTGTCATTACCCAGTCAACAGGACCATTAATTACGAGAAACTCGGACTTGCTTCAACACAATGATGCCATGGCAAAAATCCTAAATGACTTTTTTGCATCTGCATTTACGATCGAAGACAACCATTTCCCAAATCCATATTCACAGTTAAGACAGAAAAACGTTCAACTGAAAAGCTCGAGACATACTATCAGAGGACAAAAAGAGGCGAAAAATGAGACTGTCAAGCCCTTGAATGCCCTTTTCATTCAGTCACTTGGTACGGGAAAAGTTCCACGTGAACGCAAGTTTGCCAATGTAACACCAGTATCAAAAAAGTTACAAGTCACTGCCCGGAAATCATCTCCCAGTTAGCTTAATGTCTGTATTTGGAAAACTTATGGAAACCATAAATCGAGACAGAATTGTAAACTATACAAATGACCACCACTTTAACGATTCTGAACAGTTTTCGACGAAATCGCTCATTATCTGATGAAAGTAAAACAGTTGATAAATTCACGAAGTATGATGCTAGTAAAGGTTCCAGATGGGGCCCAACGAGTGCAAAACTCCCTCCCCGTACAGTACAAAGGAATTTACAGACAAACGCAGGTCTCTGTGTTGCAGAGGTTAGTGTTACTGACCACGACAACATGGGTATTAATCCTGGGCGTATTAGTCGGCCTACACCCAACTCAGGTGATCCTCCCCTCGAAACTGGTCGATAAATGGTTACCTGGCTTAGGCTGGAGTGTGTGTGTGTGTGTGCGCGCGCGCGCGCATACATACACAGGATGAAAGACGTGATACAAATACACAGTATTAAGAGACGGGGCAACACTAACTCTCCCTCACACACGCACACACACCTAAGTCAAAAGGTAGTGGAATAGAACAACCACAGTCTATATTAAATCAGCAACTTTTTAGAAAGAAGTACTTTTGCAATATAAAATTAGTGGATGAATATACTAAACTGTACGAGGAAATGGTAAATGTGGACAACAATGTTAAAAACTGATGGTTCAAGAGATGGGGTCCTAGGATTGTACAACTCCTCCCTCCCCCGTACAGTAACTACAATGTACATTCTGCGGAAGGAACTGTGCTTAATAAGTACTGAGGAAGGGCGTGTACACCACACCCTGACGCTTACGCATTTGATTTTATATCGTTTAAAATTATATGCCGCGCGAATGCACATGTGATACACGTGCTCACAGACACCCACAAAGTACGCAACACAAATGTGTACAGCGCGGCGTACACACGCGCGCCGTACGAATCGGCATCTGACCCACAAACTTGTTATTACGTGGTCAAGGGCGCGTCTATGAGATTTTCACGTTGACCACTTTACAACAAACGGCTGCCAGTACATCCAACACTAACTTCAAAAACTTACCATTATACCTTTAATCGACATTTGTTTTATACACATAGCTTGAATCCACCTAATTACACGCAGGAAATAATCTTAGTGTTTAGTTCATAGTTTGTTATCGAGCACTTCCGCCCGCCGATAATTAGTAAACAAAGGAAGACGCGAGCCCCTAAATGTCACGGGAAATGTTCACAATTTATTTTCAGCTTTCACAACACAACCACAACTTTCGCGTCATGCGACGGTTGGTTGTGACAGATCGAGACTAGAGAGTCCAGCTGGTGATGGGGATGCGCCAGGCCACAACCCAGGATATGTTTGGTGCTGGAAATATCAGACAACCAATACCCTTGTTGGGTCTGTTGATATTTCGTACACAAACCTACATCAAAAGTATGGCCACACAAATCAGGCTGTGTGAGGCAACACCTAAGTATGGCCGCACAAACAGGGTATGGCCACCCTACCATGGTAATTATGGCCACACCTAGTGTAACAACAACCTGGGTAAGTATGGCCACACCAATCAGGGTATGGCCACAAGAATCATGGTAAATATGGCCACACCACCAAGTTTGTCACATTGATTATGCCCGCACCAATTCCAAGTATGGCCACACCACGGTATGGCCACCACACAATCACGGCAAGTACATGGCAAGTAGTTGGTAGGAAGATAATCATTGGTATAATATTGATCTATGCATCGATATTATTTTGGGAAAAGGCTACTTATAGTTAGATGCATTATATTGTTTCTTGTGGTTAAAGAAACACATCATTTCGGCTACTAACTGGGTAAGTTTCTTTTTATATAGGTTTTGTTACTCTACAATTATTACCCACTTTCACAGACTACAATTTTCGCTTTATCTAATATTGTTCAATACACTGTTCTAAATCATATTCCTCAACGGTTATTGTATCTAAACATTACAGTAGCATTGTAGAAGTTAATATGCAAAACTTAACGATGCAAGGATTGTTAAGATAAGTACCACAGTATTCAACTAAAAAGCAAATCCCGAGTTAGAGCAGTACATCGTCGATCTCAGTTACACTGAGGTAGGCGAGGGTCCGAGGCAAGAACTCCACCGCTTACAGGCAAGATTGATAGACAACTTTTAACCATACTTTTCCTGGAGTTCACTACGGCCTATATCCATTTGCCTGATATTTTTCTGATAAAAGTGAATCACTATTCTTTTTTTTTTCTCTCCATATTCAAAACATGCAACACCGAAAACACTGCCAATTATGTGAAGCAACCAAAGCAACGTGGTTTGCTGGTGAGGAGCGAGAGGCCAGTGAAACAGCTCTGGGGAGGTTGGGCGGCAGCTCCAACAGCCGCTAGATCTCGCTTGTTATATTTGTTGGCAGTTGTCGAGACGTTAATGGAGTATTACAAGTTCGAGATTTAATTTACTTTTACCAGTGCCAAGAATTACTTTAGTCATTCAGACGAGGACAATTTACAAGCCAACCTATTATCTTTAAACTACCATAGTACAACTACACAAGATCAATATTCGACTGGCATTAAAAAATAATACAAACGTAGGTATTTAAACATCTGATCCAAAATGTTACCTCGAATTACCAGCTTAGTTTACAACCAAACCCTCAAATTTCCCTGTCGAGCTACAACAGACAATTCCTCATTCACAGACTTCCACCACCTTCCTGCGAAATGAACTTCACCTCCACTACCAACCCAAATCAGTTTCAGCATTTTTCTGGTCCTATTAAGATGAAAACGAAATAAAAGTTATACATTTTGGTTTCGTTTTTACAAGAGAATTTTGGAAATAAATTACTATAAAAGAATGGCTTAAATGATATGATCCAGCAATCAATAAGTGATTAAATGGATATAAACGAATTACGAATGAACTAGAGATTCAAAAAGCTGTTTCAGAGTTGGTTTCTCTATATATTTGTCTTGGCAGGGAAGGATTGTTCTATGTATGGAAGAACGATATTTATTAATGGCTTAAATGCTATGTTCATACACTGCTCCAAGACAAAGTATAGAAAATGTTCATGGAATGTCATTTCAGTTAAAAAGAAAAACCCACAAAACAATAGGAAGCGCAACGCCTGATTACAATAAGTTTTACAGTTTTTGAAACCGCCTCCCACCACCGGTACGAGTCCCACCGGCTGAGTAACTGCTCGGCGGGACTGTCTTTCAGTCCGCAGCCACAACCGGTCCTCAACCATTCTGACTGGATCCGCCAAACAAGTGTCTTGCTTATTAAAATTCTAGAATACCAAAATCTTAAAAGACATGCGAACCTAATGAATATTTCAGCCTAAAATATAGTTTTTATATCGGTCTAATTTCTAATGGAAGATTTAATTTTCTAACATGATGGACATTACCTATTGATTTATATCACTATGCTGGAAGCACAACACGTCAAGACACGGTACAGGAGTACTCTTGAACGATCAGCTCAACGCGTCCAGGAATCCAGCCGGACTTTCACTGCCGATGCCACCCAACAAATGTGTGCGTTCCTGCTCATCCAGACTACGTCAGTTACGAATCACCGTTAGGCAGGAACCACCCCATAACTGAACAACACAATCTGTTGGATAGTTTTAACGGTTTTGAAATGTCTCGTCCGTTTTCTTTCTTAACTTTTTTGATGCTGTTGACTTACTTAGTCATACTTTCAAAATATTCTTCATTAGGAACTTTTTGTAATCATTTTGTTTCTACAAATCAATTATCTCCTCTTTCATAAATTCTAGCCATGTGGATGGACCATTTATGATATTTGTGCTGGATCTCAAAAATCAACATCAATTCTTTTTTTATTGATAACTCACTTTCATGTTCTCTGCTTTCTAAGTATTTTATTGCTCATTATTTAGATATTTTTCCTTACCACCAAAGTATTGTTGATATATCAATCCAAGGGATTTGATAAGATGGTGCATTTGTTAACCTTAAAATACTGTAAATTCCATTATCTTTAGCAAGAATTCAGAAGCGGCGAAACATTTTTAAAGTAGGTCGGCCACACATGCTGAACACATGATTTACACAATACACACACACACACACACACACCTTAGGAAACCCATACATTCATAGTTATACACAAGCCGACCTGTTCTATTAATGGCACCCCGAAAGAATATAAACAACTGTACCAGTAATTAGTAATGGCTGATGGGAGCAAGCACATAGTCAGGGCCTCTGAGAGGAATTTTATCAGGGGGCACAAAGCAGGACCTCTGAGAGGGGGGAGGGGGTGCAAGGGGTACATCGTACCCTGGGGTCCAAAAGGGGGCCCAGGAATTTCCTGGGATCTCAGAAAATCAACAGAGCGTTCCATTCCATCCCCCTCTCATCTTCCATACCCTTTTTGGCCTTATAGCTCATGGCATAAAACCGTACTGGATAAAAACAAGATGACTAATGAAGAAGTGGGAAAGGTAGGGCCCGAAAGAAACTTTGTAACCCCTGATCAAATTAATCTCAGGGAGCCTGGTACAGTTTCTTTCGGGCCCCCTTCCCTTCGCCATTAGTCATCCTGTTTTTATCCACTACGGTTTTATGCCATGAGCTGTAAGGCCAAAAAGGGTATGGAAGATGAGA
>JAUUDW010013474.1:0-10132 GCA_032361385.1 Panulirus guttatus | reverse complement strand
ACATACATGCACCTATATGCACAGTACATATATATACATACCAACATATACATATATACCCACATACACATACACATACATGCATATATACATATACACATGTACATATTCACACTTGCTCGCCCCCATCCATTCCTGACGCCAGTAAGAGAGAATCATGAACTTCAGTGAATAAAAGCATGTTCTGGAAGAAGGTGAAAAGGACAAGAAAACAAAGGAAAACAGCAGAGAAAGGAACAGATGAAAAAGTTGTAACAGGCAAAGAAATGGTAAAAGAAAGACACATTGAGTATTTAGAAGCATTGTTTGTGTTAAGTAACAGGGTGGCAGATATGATGTCCCCTGGATGATGTAGCTTGTAATGGGAAAGCCCTGGCAAATGGGGTGGTGAAAAGAGAGATGGTGCTGAAAGCTTTGCATTAGATATAGTGTGGCAAAGTGGCAGGAGACTGAGAATGTTGTTTGCTTTTTTATGAAAGGTTGTGACAGTGTTGTTGTAAGGTTATTTCTACATCTGTGTGGCCCATGGTGATGTGTATCAGAAATGGTAGAATGCAAGTATAGTGCTCTTACAGAAAAAACAAAAGTAAATGTTCAAATTGCATACAAATAAGTCTACTGAGTGTACCAGAGAGAAAGGGAGAGAGAGAATGAGTACCTACGAGTACATATGACAAGAAATAGCCAAAATGGCTGTGTAGCGAGAAGCACTCACTGCATTTCCTGCTTAATGAGTAAGACTGTTGTTCTGAGCTGCTACCTGCATTACATAATCACCTCTTCTTGGTTCATCTGGGACTGATTTCAACCACATGTCAAGTATTTGTTAAATGTTTCTGTAGTTATTCCATGCATATTTCTTGTTTCTCTTCGCAGTACAGTGAATACTTGCTCTAGCTCCCTGGTTGGGTTGAAATATATTTTTGTCTGATTTATTTTCGGAATGTTCCATAGTATTTCTGAATTCTTAATAACACCATATCTCCCCTTCTGATATGTTTTCAGGTCGAGCACATTTTCTTTAATACCATTCATTTGTTGCCATGTGAAGATTATCATGTATCTTTTGCTTCTTTCTAGACTACTGTATAAAGTTGCAGTTCTTTTAGCCTTTCAAGGGAGTCCATATGTTCCATCCTCTACGTGTTTCTCTAGAAGCACTTCTCAGTTCTCTATGTTTGTTTCAATCTTTTTCATAGGACACCATACAACACACCAGCATTCAATTTCACCAGGATTTTGCCATTCGTAGAGAAAATTCTCAGAATCATACCACTCACAACTTGAATTGAAAGTGTTATCTTCGAAATATTTTCCCTAAAATCTGTTTTCTCATTTATGATGATACCCAAACCTTTTACATTGTTCCATTTTCTATCAATCCCTCTGATGGGCCTTTAAATGGTATCAATGATGTATTCTTCCCTGTTCTTTACCTTATTTGCTCAAACCTACCTACATTAAATTAAATCACACTCACTTCTGCCAATTTTTAAATTGTATAAGTCTTTTTGCACCCTCTTTTAATCAGTTACTCACCCAATTATTTGCTTACTTTGGTACCATCAGCAAAGCTCCTTACTATAGTCTTCTTTATTTTGCTCTCAGCGTCTATCATTATTTCAAAGAGCACCGAGGATAATACCATTCCGATGGTATCCTACAGAGGGCATCTTCCTCTACTATCACTGTTCAGTTTATTACCACTTTGAACTTTATGTCAATTAGAAACTCTTTAATCCACCTTCCTGTCTTACCCTTAATTTTTCATTTAGCTACTTTCACTCACAAAATCCTGTGGTCGACTTTGTCAAATGCTTTTGCAAATGAAAGAAAACATGTATCCATTCATTTTCCCTGAATTAATCTCCTATATACATATGACACCGTGACGAGCTAAATAATAGCTGTGCTTGCCTAATTTTTTCAGGCACAAACCCATGTCGGCCTTTACTCATGTAGCTGTTTCTGATAAGACAGT
Source organism: Panulirus guttatus (assembly GCA_032361385.1). Taxonomy (NCBI): domain Eukaryota; kingdom Metazoa; phylum Arthropoda; class Malacostraca; order Decapoda; family Palinuridae; genus Panulirus; species Panulirus guttatus. The sequence continues at coordinate 8,151 of JAUUDW010013474.1, read as the reverse complement.
TTATATATGTACCTCTATCACTTTCAGAGACTATTACATGGTCTCTATTGTTAAGATGTAAACCTGGATCTTACTATGTGTACTGCTGTTACATATACCATTTTTCTAATGTTTACAATCTTACTTTCATCTAGAGTTTGCCTCAATAATAACATCAATATTCTCATTGTTTATGTCTTTTAAGAGAGATTACCTACAATAAGATTTTTCCAGAAAGGCAGGGCTTGCACAAAGTGCTCTCTGCATGTCTTGCTTTATGCATAAGACTGTTCTTCTCAGCTGCCACCTATATATGTAAATGTGATGTGAGGGGCAGCTGATGGAAAGTTTAATTACTTCTCGGTGGATGCAAAGGCGAGAGTTTTTAGAAGCTTTGGGAAAAGAAAATATGATATGGGTGGGAAGAGTGATGAATGGAAGTGAGCATGGAAAAGAGGCTTGTGTGATAAGACACCAAGAGAGAGAAGATGAAGAATGGCAGAGAATGAGAGCAAACAAATCTTGGAGAGTAGGTGAGAAATGGAAGGAATTTAAGGAAGTAGAAGTGTATGATGAATGGTGGTGGGATGTGAGCATGTGAGAAAAGGATGTGAGTGGCAAACTGATAAAGTTAAACTGTCAGTGAAAGAGAAAATAGGGGTATAGGCATTGCCTACACGGAATAAAAAAAAAAAGACAGGGACACAAGAGGAAGTGGCAAGTCATTAGGGAGGTGCAGAGGCTGAAAAAGAGGACAAATGATAATTGTTGTGATAGAGAATAGGCCAACCTCAGTTAGGATAAAAAAAATTGAAAGAAGTTAATGTTAAACAAAGCAAATAGGAGCACAATGAGGGAAGCAGATGGGAAAGTAGTTACAGGCAAAGAGGTGAGCTGAAGATTGAATGAGTATTCTAGAGGATGTGTTAGGTGACAGAGTAGCAGACTTGGGGTGTTTGGGATGTAAAGGTATGCATAGCATTAGAGTCATGGCAAGAGATTTGACAAAAAGGAAAGAGGTGGTGAATGCACTGCATACAATACAGTAGGGCAACGTAGCCACATTGGATGGCATCACAGTTTAATTTCTCAATAAAAGAAGGTGATAGTGTTGCTGCTTGGTTAGTGAGGATTTTCAGTGAATGTATGGCTCAAGGTGAGGTGCTTAGGGATTGGCAGAATACCTGCATAGTGCAGCCGTACAAAAAAAGGGGGATAAAAGTGGATGTTTGAATTAAAGATGAACAAGTTTGTTGAGTATACCTGTTGAGTTGTATGGGAGAGATGTAATATGCAAACAGAAAGTTTTCATGCACATCCTACAGAGACAGAACTTCCCAAAGTACTTTCCTATTCATCCTACCATATGCCTTTTCTTAATCAATAAATGTTGCATAAATGTTTTCTAAAGAGCCTTCTTTACAAATTTCTAAGAGCAAAAATCTTATCTACAAATCCTTATCCCTTCCTATCCCACTTTGTTCTTCACCAACAGGGGGTTTACCAATCATTTCAACATGATCAATCACTATCCCACCACACAGCAAAGAAGCCCATATAAAATTCTCATATTCACCTTTATTCCTATTTCCTTTATATTTAGCAACAGTTATCTATTTTGTACAGTAATATGGAACCTGACTTTTCCATGTTTCCATACACACTTTCAAGGTCTACTCCAAAACAGTTTCACTCTCAATCATCACTCCATCTGTAACCCAAAATTTTCTTTGTTAACTCTTAACAATTCCTTTCAGTAATTTCTTTACCTCTATTCCTACTGCACAAACGGACACATCATTTCCAACAAAATCTTCAAATATTTCTTTACAACACTCTCTCCATCGTAGATACTAATCTACTAATCACTTACAAACTTCATCCAAGACTTGTTTAAGACACTGTAAATCCTAACATATACCTCTCTCTACTTTACTTTACCTCTTTCTGGACAAATTCGTTATTTCTTTTTAAATTGTCATATATATACTCCCAGTATTTTCCTTTGCTTTCCTTTCACTCTATTCTGGACATAATTTTGTAAACTCTTTGCCTCCAATCACTAATATTTTCCAGCATATTCAGCTTCTTCCAAACCCTCTTTTTCCCAACAGTCAACTTAAATTTTCATTCGACCATACTCACCTCTCTTTCCACAACTTACACATGCTGTACCACATACCTTCATAGCAGCCTCCAACAATGTGGTCTTAAACTGCCTCCACATCACCTGAATTTCACTCAATACTGTTTCTAGTCTTATGCTACCTACAATGAAAGGTTAATCTAAATACTACAACCCAATCCATCTTACTAACTCCTTTCCATCCCTCTTGGAGACCAGGCATCATGCACACTACCTAATATATTCCTTGTTTTCAAAACCTGGTTAGTCATGCTCTTATCTACCCTGTCTTCTCTGCTGCATCATAAGCATTTATGAATGTATGTTTAATTATGTATCTCCAGAAGTTATGCTTGCTGGTGCACAAAATCTATGTATTCTTTCACCATTGTCATTCATACCTGGGACCCCAAGCCTACCTATCACTCCATCCATAACCCATCCATTAAAATCAGCCATCACAGTTTCTTACCAAGATCTACAACCACTTTAGTTTTTAAAGTCATGTCATTTAGCATCTTTAGCCACCTCTTCTCTATCATTACATAGTGCATAAGCAATCAATACAGACATCAATCTCTCACACCTAAGTTATATAACTATCAATCTTGTGCTAACACGCTTCTAATCAAACAACTTTTCGAACTACTACTTCATAGTCAATGCCAAACATTCTGTAGCATAAACATCTATACTATCTTGGAAATTTGATTTCACACCCTTTACTCCAATTCACAGGTCAAAGTACCTCAAAGCCTTGTCCCACTCATGCCTACTTTCTTTATACAATTCAAATTTTCTTTATCCATCAACAGATAATTACAACTAACCTGTGATGTAGTGTCTTCTGGGATGTCTCCAGTGGAAGACCCTTCCACATCAGATTTCACTGCCTTCTGTTCCTGTTCTGTTGCCTTTATCACCTGTAGATAAGTATAACTGACAGTTCATGCAAGCAATACACCAATGACCTAAACTTGCTCCACAATAAGTGCACAAAATAACAAACTTTAAATAAAGAGGTACCTGATCCATTTTAACTCACTGTGGAAAAATCTTTGGTAAATTATGAAGTTCTGTGTTTTACTAAACTCACTGTTTATTCATTTTTTTTTTTACTGTTAACCTCTTCTAACCTTGTACTCTAGCATCAGGGAGAGAGAACTGAGCATGAGGAAGATTGCTTGCTAGGTTTCTTATGTTCCTACTTTTAAAACTGAACAATACAGGAGGGAAGGATTAGCAGCCCCTTATGTCCTACCCCTCTTAGTCATCTACAACACACACGTGGTATTCCTTCTCCCCTAACCTCAGGGTTATCTATGTAAGGAGAGGGAATTTTAGGAATAAACAGCACAAAAGATACCTCCTTTCCATGACTCCTACTTTGGTTTTCAGGTGAAAAGATTAGCTACAATGATAATGCCTAAGTCTTTCACTAAAAGACTCTGTAATTTGCTTCCAGCAAGATGAAATCCATGACAGGCCTCATTTGACTGCATTCCATCCTCATTAATTTGCATTTGGTCCAGCAGAGCTTTACTAACCATGAATCCATCTAATGCTGAAGCCTATCTAGGTACCCTTAGAAGTTATCACAATTTATCACAATCATGAATCATCCTTCTCTTTCTCTCAAGTTTTGCCCTTTACAAATATATTGTGTATGATTCAAGTCCAGGTATCTTTTGTTTAAAAACCACAATTTCTCATTTTTCCACTTTTAAAGCAATGAATACATGCTCCTCACTTCTATGAGTTCAGCATATGGAGGTAATCATTTCAGCATGTAAATCAATAACCAATCAGCATACAAAAAATGTGATAACTACTGCAAAGTGCAAATGATGGAACAGGAATTAAAGATACTTTATTGGATCCAAAATTCATGTGCTCTTCAACCATTATGGGGCAAATATTACTACCAACCTGTGATGGAGTGCTTTCTGATGTATCTATTGCTGAAGACTCTTCCACAACAGATTTTTCTGCCTCCTGTTTCTGTTCTGTTGCCTGTTTTATAACCTGTAAAAATTTCTTTTATTATCATTTTGAACTGGTAAAAAATGTAGGTTTTGATCACTAAAAAAACTTTTCTCTCCATGGTAGTGTCCCATGAGCATGAAATATATTCTGAGAAGAAACAGTTCAGGACCTTCCTACGCTCATACTTCAATGAGCAAGCACTAACCTTCACACACCCTTTGGAAATGACCCTAATGTATTTGCAGAAGCTCATTTGTTTAAAAGGTCCACCCTCGGTCAAACAGCAACCACTAACAGGCTGATGTCATTGACATGCTTCCTAGAAGATGCTTGGAGCCAGCAATTTGCAGAATGTAGGCACCAACCCAAGGCAGTAACTGAAGGTAAAGGAAAAATAGATTTTTTTTGAAAAGGAAAGGAAGGACAGAAAGAGCAAAAAAAAACAAGAATTCTTTTTTGAGGGACATGGCCTCGGAGAGTAAAAGCTTTTCAGTTTTCAAAACCTCCATGCCTCTCTTCTATAGTCCATCCTCTTAGCATGAGAATAAAACCACATGAAGGAAGAGAATTTGAGAAAAAACTTTCAGATATGACTAATTCCAAGGCAAGAAGAAAAACCTTCACTGGCAAATCAGATGAACTCTAGAAACTGCTTCTCCTGAGGGAGGAAGTCTTAAAGCCATACTGGGTAGATCAGTAATGTCTAAACTAAGGCACCATTCCATGAAGGTGGAAGAAGGGTGCCTAAGCCCCTATTACCAAAATTCCTTCAACATACTGATTTTCAGGATGGTCATGATAAAGAACATCTTCCTACATCAAGTGTTTTAGCAAAAAGCCCTAGTTGAGCCAAAACAAGGTTGCTCTAAATCCACATAGTTATGTATCTTGCCAAGAGAGGTTTCATGGACCTTGGTGTACAAATAAAAGGTCCCCTCCGCAATCTTGGTTTCTAAGGAGAGCCAATGGGCATAAAATATGTAGCTCTCTGCTGACATTTCAACAGTGGATGAATACAAGGCTCTTTCTGAACTAATAATTTCAGTCTTAACCAAAACTGGGATGTCATATTCTACACTCATCAAGACTGTAAAAACAAAGTCAAAAACAGTAACTCTCCTTCCAGAGCCCAAAGTTGTAAGGATAACTGTTCATTTACAAAGAAGCTGGACTGGAGCAGTAAATCTCATATCTGTCCTGTTTGTAAAATAACAAACCCAGAGATATGAGTTCTTCACACAAAACACATTTTCAGTGACACCCTTTAAGTTAACCTCTACTTATTCATTCTCTCCTTATTGCCAAATCATATCAGCTTTCTCAGACTTACTCTTCTAATTACTACACCTCTTTTTTACCCTATCATTTCTTGTTCAATCAACCCTCTTCGTACCACATATTGTCTTCAAACATTTCATTTCCAACACAGGCACCCTCTTCCATACTTTTTAATTTATAGCCCCTGCCTCCATCCATACAACACCACTGAGGCTAAAATACAGGACCATCAAAAATACCCATCTTTGCCCTCACAGACGGGTCCCCTTCTACCACACACTCCTAAATGCAGACAGGCCCATATTCTCCTCACCCACTCTGTGGCTTACTTCAGTTGCCATGGTTCCATTCACTACCATGTTTACTCTCAAATGCTAAAACACTCCACTTCCTCTAAGTTCTTACCATTCAAACTCATACTCCGACTAATATGTCTCTCTCCCCTGATAATAATAATAATAATCTTACTTTTTTTACATTAATTCTCAACTTTCTCTCATACACTCTCCCATACTCAAATACCAGCTTCTGCATTTTCTAACTCGAGTCTACTACCAGAGCTGTGTTGTCAGAAAACAGCAACCAACTCACCTCCCAAGTCTCCACATCCCAACAGACTACAGACTCACAAGACCATTACATTTACTGTCTTCATCCCCCCCCCTCCCCAGTAAACAGACAAACTAAGCAGCAATGGTGACATCACACACTATTGCTGAAAACTCACCTCTACCTGGAATCATTCATCTTCCTCTTTTCCTATTTGTGCACACTCTGCTCTCTTGATAGAAACTCCTCCCTGCTTTTAGCAGTTTTCCTTCCATGCCATGTATTCATGTCACCTTCCACACAGCATCTCTATCAACACTATCATTATCTCCCTGGATCCACAAATGTCATATACAACTCCTTCTCTTTCTCTTATTATATCTCAATAATTTCTTCAAAACCAACACCAGATCCACACATCCTTTACCACTCTTGAAGCTCATTGTTCCTCCTCTCCAATCTGATGCTCTGTGCATACTGCTAACCATTAAATCACTAATCTCTAATGCAACTCAGCAGAAAATGCTTTCTATCTACCTGTCTCTGAAACCTGTTCCAATTGCAACTCCCTCACAGGGGTGGCCACAGAAATAGTCTCCATAACTACTGAACCCCAGTGCTGCTTCTTAGTCTTTAATGCCTCACCCTTAACAGGCTACTGGCAGAAGGGAACTCTGGCACAGTGTTTGCAGGGGCACCTAATGACTACTTCTACCTAATCTTCCTTTTACATTATGCTCCAGTCTAAATGTTACGACCTAATACTTGTATCTACAGCTCCTACCATCTTGCCAAAAGGCAGGGCTAGCACATAGTGCTCATCGCAGGAAAATCTAGTGTTACAAAGAATGAGCTGTGTGAGTTAAGTGTTGTGAAGTGTTGCATAACGCAAAGAAAGATAGTATGTTAGTGAACAGAATGCAAGTAGTATACATGTGGTTGAGGCAGAGAAATAGACAGTTACCTGGGTCACAGGAGTGCAACTTGACAACCACTGAAGTGCTGGCTCACTAAGCAGCCGTCACTAACACTCCTGATACTCAGGCAGGTAGTACTGGTAATATACCTCCCTGGTCACTGGCTGCCTACCAACTAATAGCTACTGCCGATAAACTCAACAAACTTATAATTCTTTACTTCACACAATCACTCTTGTCCCCATTGCATTTATGCAATGTCTCTATACAGGCAATCTACCCATTCTTAGGAACCCATCTATTTCATTAAAATCAATGCAATTTTGGATAAGTAAAACAATATCATTAGAAGTATATCTACTCATAAAGAATAATACTGATTTCCAAATGAGTACCAACAGTATCTTTGCACAACATAAATCTTTCAGATGCATTGCAGAACACTTTTACCAGCATCAGTGGAATTATTTTTCTTATTCCAGTGCCTATACAGTATTATAAATCTGGCACAACTGTAACTCTTGTAACACCTCTGACCTGATACAGCCCCATGCAAAACACTCTAAAGGTTTTACATCTGGGGACTGAGTTGCTAAGGGATCACTGCCACTGCATCCAGTCCAACAATTTGGAAAACCTTCATTAAGGTATGCCTAAACACTGTGTACGTATTGGTAAGGAGCCCCATATTGATTAGAGACAACAGTATTTAGAATGCCATCTGAAAAAAAGCAGGGGCTCTAGAAATTGAATAAGTTTTTCCAAATAAGCAGGACCTATACCCATAGCTTCTGCAAAGAAAAAGGGACCTAGATCTTAAATTCTGCCATACCATAACATTAACTATAAAAGAATCTCCTTCCCATTCATAGAACACAGATGGCTTTTCACTAATCCATATGTGGCAATCATATCAATCTTCCTAGTATGGAAAGCTGCATCAGCACTGAGGAGAATGTGATCCATTAAATTTTCATATCCAGTTTCTTTAACCAGTTCCACATATGGCATCTTATCTTGGATAATCTCTTTATGTAAATCATGCAATACTTTAGTATGGCAACTTTTCTTCTTTAATGTCTATTTCAAAATCCTGAAAAACACTTGTTCTGGGTTAGTTCACTCTACATGATGCAGTGCAAACTGACAAGCCTAGGATTCTCTTCCAAGATTTCTCTTACCAGTTGGACAATTTTACATTGAGATACCTCTTATTATTATCATTATGCATGATCGCTGATTCCCGCATCAGCGAGGTAGCACCAGGAAACAGACGAAGAAAGACCCATCCCCCCACATACACACATATATACATAC
>JAUUDW010013453.1:0-10132 GCA_032361385.1 Panulirus guttatus | reverse complement strand
GTACTGTGCATATATGTGCATGTATGTATATATGTGTGTATGTGGGGGGAGGGGTCTTTCTTCGTCTGTTTCCTGGCACTACCTCGCTGACGCAGGAAACAGCGATCATGCATAATGAATAAATAAATAAATGATATATATATATATGTTTTTCATGTATATTCACCATTTCCCTGGGTGTCGTAGAAGGCGACTAAAAGGGATGGGAGCATGGGGCTGGAAATCCTCCCCTCCTGTTTTACTTTTCCCAAAGAAGGAACAGAGAATGGGGCCAAATGAGGATTTTCCCTTTAAGGCTCTGTCCTCTGTTCTTGATTCTCCCTCGCTTATGTAGGAAGTGGCATATATGTATGAAAAATATATATATATATATAGCTAGTTACAAAAAGAGCCCTCAATAACAAGAATTAATATGAACCCTCTGATACAATACAATGGAGGAAGTAAAAAGAGCAGTAATGGATTAGAAAAATGGAAAAACGTTTGGTATGCTTAGTACGGTGATTGAGATGTAATTACATCTTTGTAATTATCTATTTGTACCATATGGGAAGAGTATTTTACACTTTTGGAGCCCCATCTCTTGAACATTCTCTTTTGGTATGCATCTTTTTGAATTTGTGAATGCTGTCTGCATTTACCACAATACTCTTTTCAAAGTTTATTTGTTTCCCCTTTTTTATCCTGGTATACCTATTCCTTGCTCTGTTATACCTTGCACGTGCTGGATGGTGGGAGGGCATGGCATATCTTGATGCTCCTTTGCCTTTTGACATCTTTTTTTTTTTTTGTTGAACTGTTCATTCCTTTTTCTTGCCAGTCCTTGTGTATTTAATGCTAGAGATTGGTGAAAATGTATGGTGATATGGACTCATGATAGGCAGTGGTTTTAGTAAAGATATATGGTGATGGTAGATGATGGCTTAGTGAAGATATATGGTGAAATGAAAACATAGAAGGTAATGGGTTGGCAAAGATTTATGGTGATATGATGAAACTTGTACGGTAAGAGGTTGGCTGAAAAAGATGGACATGTACAGTGATTGAGGTACTTAGAACTAGAGGTGTTTCAGATGATGATGCTGAGGGAATTATTTTTTTTATTGCTTGCCATGGAGTAATTTAGTTTATACATGTGGATGTGTTAATCAAAATGTTAGTCTTACTTAAGGACTCAGTTTAGTGTGCAGATTGAATAATGAAGTCATTAATTTAGCTTGTAAGTTTTTTCACATGAGCACTCTGGATGTAAGTTCGTTACATGTGTGAGTAAACTTACAGGTTGTATGTACTTTATCCATCTCATGTAAGTGAAAATACAATAAAAGATAGTTGATATTGAATGTATTTCAGTACAGTTATTTTATTTGTTATTGTCATGATATTTTACAGTTTCTGTTCACTGGGCGTGGTGTGAAGGACAGAGAAGAGACTATAATTCACCATTTTGCCCGGGTGGACCAGAATCATCCCTTCCTCTTCCCTGATAGCAGAGCAGGCTTTGTCCTGTCTACAGCCTTGCTCATCAGGTAGCTCTCTTGTCTTTCTAACTACCCTATAGTGGACATGTTGGTCAGATTTTATATCAAGTAAGGACATATATCTTTGTAGTCTAAGTAGCTTTACTTTTTATATTTTTCATCTATGTCCTGAGAGCAGTTTCATACATTGATAGGTACATAACTCTATATAGTTGGGCATTTGCGTTAGTTGGTACTGTGTTTGGAAATAGTTGTAGAAACAGTTATTTTCATACAGTCACTGATGATGTTTCTTCTTCTCATGCTCCTACATTTGGTTGGCTGTCATACATTCTCTGATTTCACTTTGAACTGCAAAAACTATTGCTTTTCCATCTCTGTGTTTATTTTGGTGTTGCTTCTGTGTACCTCTATTTTGTTTTTTGTTCTTTTTGTTTTGACCTGTTCCTTTTATATGTGGATGGAGTTGTCGGGACAGGTTTCTTATTCCCATACTTGATGCATGGATATGGCCAGTCTGTGTGTCTAGGCATTAAACAAATATTATTTGGAAGTACATTATCCAGATAAGATGTTCAGGGTCCCAGCCCAGCTAGTTAAGAATCTGGTTGACCAGTTTCAGCCAGTTACTAAGTGTGAACGAAGGCAGCCAATCATGAACTAGGACTACACAGCAAATGACATTACTCCCAACCTCAGGCTCTTTGACTTTATGCCAGTCCACATCATATATAGTCAGTCTGATGAGGTAATTTTTAAAGGATTTGAAAGTGAAAAATATTTTCTCGTATCCTGCAAATATTATTTTGATTGTCATTATTGTACATGAAAGCTGCTGTAAACATTCTCATGTTAAGAAAACTGTATTATCCACATGGAATACATCCAACCAAGTGTTGGTGTTGTCTGTAAACTAGTGAGACTTCATCTTCTTCACACCTTCAGTCTTTGTGTGCATTTTTTGTTTTGATAAGTTAATTGGTGAACGTGCAGTTTGGATTGACTGTGACTATATTTTACAGTGTATGCTGTGTCATGTAGCTTTCATTTTTTTGTGTATTATGAAGAGAGTTTTAACCCATATGGATGAGTGATATAGGATGATACAAGTAAAGCAATGATTTATTCATTGAATATATGTTTAGTTTCCCTTCTGATACCTTAGTGAAGAAACTAAGAAACTTATACACATAGACACAAGTACTTGTTGGCTATCATCTCATGGCTGGTCTTGCTTATAGTTTAATTTTATCATATGTTTCTGCAATTATGTATCAAGTAAGAAAGGAAGTTGAGCATATAAAGACATTTCTAAACTGGAACACAAAATGACTTCTGAAACATTTTATTAACATCCCACTTATCCTCGTACTGTATATGACTTAAGTTTGTCTTTAACTTATAGAGACATTCTAACGATTTATCTGTGGGTGTCGAGGATCCAAAGCAAGTCCTACCACATGATAGGCTGATACACAGACCACTGAACCATGAGACAATAAAAGCTTTCCATCTCAGACCAATTAGTGGTCCATGAGATTCCCCATCGCATCATGTGACCTGAATAGTATGGAAAGCACACAGCCCACAGGTCATAGCAAGCATCAGTTCAATCCTTCAACACCATGGTAAATTTTATACATCTTTAACGTATAATGAACACATGGAATACATGATAACGATTTACCTATGGGCATCGAGGATTCGAACCCAGTCCTGCCGCATGTTAAGCATCCTGAATATGGAAAGAGACATCTTGAATATGGAATTCATTGTAGCTTTACTTGATGAGGTAGAGCTTGGGGTATAAGGATGAAGCTAACTGCTAATTTTTATTATAGATCTGATTCTAAGTTAGGTACATATACCAACAGTAGTTTGTAATTAGCTGGAGTAAGCCACCTTAAATATTTGGTAGCTGGATTGTGGAGTTTGTTATTTGTGGAGTTAAGAATGATCATATGGTTAGAGTAGTTTCATTTCAAAAATAGAAAAAAAAAAGTCGTGTGTAAATAGGTAGATTGGGTATTTTATGGCATATCCTCAGATTGTAAAAGTGCATAAATGATCATTGGCCAAAGTGTATGAAAATGCAGCCTGTTACGGCCTTGTTTTAATGCAGTGCATGTATTGTCAATGTGATGAAAAAGATAATGGATTCAGTACCTCTAACCATGCCCTTTTTTTTCTATTGTAACTCAGACTAGCTCAGCTATGGACACAATCATCCACCTGGCAGAGTACAGATTTCACAATTGATGCTCAGTATGAGTTTGCAAGATTTGTGAAATCAACTGGGGTTGAACTGATCCACCATGAAGGTTTCTGTATCAACAACAAACCAGAATGTGGTGTGGTGTTCCATCCAGCCAGGAATTGTGTAAGTTAGGTTTGTATTATTAAACAGTTTAACTAATTCATACTCTTCAAAGACAGGATTCTGTATCATACTAATAAGCTAGATGGATTTTAAGATTTGGTCTTGTGATATTGAATTGAGAGATTTGGTTTGTTGGGGAGAGAGGACTACATCATAAAGATAATGATAAAAGTAATGGAAATTAGAAATTGAAAATTAAAGGTTTAGGGTAGATGGGTATGGAAAGTTTGCATTATAAAGTAGTGAATTAATCTTTTGCCAGATGACAGGATGAGGACAAAGATCATTGCAGCATATAGGGGTAAAAGATGGAGAAATGTTGATAAGAATTATTGAGAAAAAATATCTTAACATAGTTAAAGAATTGGTAGGATTGTATTGTGCCATGGTGAAAGGACTACTTTGTCTGCAATCCAGTTAAATGAGAAGTCTGAATAACTGACGTTGCAGCAAAATTCCCCATTCAAAAAGAAGTCCAGCCTATCAGATTTTGGGTCCAAGCTGAATGCAGCGGAAGTGAATGCAACATATTTATGTTCTGTACATCCATTACACTTTTCAAGTCTGAGAATGCTCCCCAAGGTGAAGAGAATTATTAGTTTGGATTGCATTGTAACCATATAGTAAAAGCACATAATAAAAAACGTAGTAATCATATAGTGCAGAGAGTATACATAATCTGTTTTTCAGATGAGAGTGTGGATACCCTAAGTAAGAAAGTAAAATTTGTATAACTTGATGATCACTTGTGAAAGCTTTGGGGAGTAAAGTTTGGCAAAAAAGTCAGTGGAAGATAGTAATAAAGGGAAAAATGGAAGGTGGACCCACATGAATGACAGGTTGCTGGAGAAAGAAAGATTCTCTGGGCAGATGCCTGTTGTTATCAAATCCATTAACAGTGAAAGAGTCCTTATTATGAATATAAGTTAGCAATGATCTAGAACAGTTATCACCCACCCTACTCATATTCCTGGCTGCTGTGACCACTCTTCTAATATTCTAGATCTGTTTTTCACCTTTAATCATAGAGGAGGGCAGCAAATATGGTACCAGTAATTAGAGAACCGAATTGCAGGGAGAAATTAGAGGATGTAGATTTACTAGCCATGGAAAACAGAAGAATAGAGGGAGAATTGATCGTACGCCTCAGGTTTCTAAACCAGTTTGACAGTTTTGACGGCAAGTAGTTCTATGAAGGATGCAAGAAAAGAGTAACCATATGTGATAACAAGAAGCAAGTAATTTGTTAGAAAAAATGTAAAGGAGTATTGTGATACTATCAGAGTTGTAGATGAGTAAAATATGCTAGTAATGAAATTGTGAATGCATACAGTGTACAGTTTAAAAAGTTGTGCGATTGTAAAGAAAGTTAAGGAGATAGGGCCACATGAGTGGAGAATTCCGTCACCCATACTCTACAAGTTGGTAGTTACAAATAATCATTTGCTTACACACACAACTTATTGCCAAAACACCACATCGAAAGAATTGTTAAGTTGAAATGTCTCTTGGTTATTATTAGAACTGCACTCTAATATATGGATAAAATGCTCCATAAACTGTTTGCAACTTATGTGAGGCCTAAAGTGAAATACACTGTTCTTCTCAGGTTTATTCATCTCACTTAAAAGACATGAGAAGCTAATAGAGAAAGTTCAGAGGAGAGCTGAGTTACAAGGAAAGGCAAGAGGCCATATATTTGTCCGCCATGGAAAAGAAAAGAATAAGGGAAGACTTTATCAAACCCTTTAAGTTTCAAAATCATTTTGATGGCGTTGATTGTGAACATCTCTTTGAAAGATGCAAAGTGAGAACAGTCAGAGGTTATAGCAATGAATTAGCAAGAGACTTATTAGAAAAAGATGGAAAAAAGTTGTTTTGTAATATCAGTGTTATGTTTGAATGGAGCAAGCTAAGTGATGAAACTGTGAATGCAGATAATTTACAGTAGTCTGAAAAGTTGCATGATAGCAAAGAAAGTTTGAGAGATGAGTTTACATGAGTGTTGATCTCCCGTCCCATACTGTATTCTTGTCATATATTGTTAGGAACCCTTTTATGAGGCTCCTGCAGCTTCAGGCCTTACTCCTGTACTGTTGAGTGCATTGTACTGGCAGAACTACAAAACTTTTTCCCATTATGAGAGTAATATATAGTAGGGACTGGAATATACCTCTGAAGCATTGACATTATGAGAGTAATAGTAGGGAATGGAATACCTCTGAAGCATTTGTTTTCATTTTATGAATATCTTTAAAATTGTAAGGTTGATTATATTTGCTACACAACTTGAAAGATGTGAGATTCACTGGGTTGGAAAAGAAACCTGACTGAGGAGTCATCAGAACTTAAACATGCTGTAACTTCAAAGCAGTTATACCATATATTACTTAGGTTTTTACAGCTGTGGAGCTATAGTTCATACTCTGCAATAGCCTCCCAGCCAAAGACTGTTGATGGAATGGATTTTATTATCCATTAGGCCTAAACTTATCCAGTTAATAAAAAGAAAATAGTAATTATCACCTTTCAGAAAACAGCTTCTTAGTGTGACTTGACAGTGTATTCCTTTAATAGGTTCCTTGATATTGGGATCAAATTTCATAGTCACCAGTTGCAGAACAGGGTGCAGATTGTCATCTTTCAATATGCTGGGAGTCTACAAGTTACTTATGTCCAAGATACAAACACTCATATGTACAAATAAGCTTAAAAGAAATTATTAATGATTTCCCCGTCCAACATATGAATGATCACCATGAAACTATCTTATGTACTTGAGTAACTGGCTGTTTTATGTAACGTCAACCCAAGATTTTTCACCAAGGTATCCTTCATTTATCATATATCTCATACAACAGTTGATCTCAGTTTTTCAGAGGTCCAGGAATGCTGAAATAGAGATGGTCACTAATTAAACAATAAAACTCAGGCACATCAAGAATAAACTATGTACAATTGTAAGCTCAACATATCCATTGAAACTTTTATATACAGTATGTTATGGGCCCATATCCAGGATTTATATGGGGTTGGCAAGTCTGCTTCAGCAAAACTCATGGCCTAATGCAGTTATAGATGAAATGGTGTTCATATCTTACCTTTATCATGGTGAAAATGCAAGAACCTCAAGCACATTAGTAAATGTTGTTGCTAAATAGAATGTTCCATCGTTTCCAGGTGGTTCCACTAGTGTCATGTCATCAACCAAAATCTCAAAAATGTTATTAGAGATATGTTTAGAATGCCAGTTTCATCACAATGTGACTTATGTGAGAACAGAGAGGTAATACAGATATTGTACAGAAGCTAAACTACAATTACACTTAGGCAGAACTCACTGTCTGCAGAAGATTGCATGCAACCTTTGCTTCCTGCCAAGGAACCCTACTTCACCCTAAAGAACATTGCTCTCTCTTTGGCTATGGGCCTGTTGTTTTTCTAAGGTACAGTTCTTCAGTAATAAATCAAACAAGCAATGTTACAAAAATGTTAAGATGAGATTACTGATAAGCTGTCAGAAAGAAATTGGCTTTGTTATGTCAGCGCCTCCAGAAACACTTTACCTACCACACTGCTGCTACATTATGGTACATGTTAACACATGCATGAGTCATCACACACTCACTATTTGCAGAGTGGTGTGTGCTACATTAGCTAACCCCCAAGGATCACTGCTACCTATCTGGTTATGGGCCTGTTGTGACCCTTTACTGAATAGCTCTTCTTGATTTTGGCATCTCCAGTAACCTTCACTATGTCCAAGAAGTACAGGAGAGATGCAACTCATGCTGATATATTGAAGTCTATCCTTGGAGGTGAAGTTAGACATAATAAAGTTGCCTGAGAAGGATGAAAATCCGTCACAGATCAGGTTTCCTTAGGCCTTAACTATTCTATGATTGGGACAATCCTTAATGACAAGGTATAAATTCTTGAGCATGTAAGGGGAGGTACACCTATGTAGTCCACCATAATTACTAAAAAGAGGAGCAGTGTTATTTCTAAGATGGAGAAACTTTGACACTGTGGTTTGAGGACCAGCCTCATGCTGGTACAGGAGACTGAAAGTCTGTACACAGACTTAAAGACTAAGTTTTGTGATAATGAGTTCATTTATTACAGGTAGGTATAGAAATGTAATATGGTTTTCTTCAAATTCTTAATACGTACAGTATTTCTCAGTGTTTTCTGACTTGAGAACATTTCACCTTATGAACAGGACCTGGGACTGGCACCCGTTCTTAAACTGGGGACTCCCTGTATACGAATCCTTTTAATTTGCTAACATTTACGAGAATGAATGTTTGTTTGTAGATTTAAGTGGAACCAAATAAGCATGCTTAGATAGCAGCCTTCTCATACAAGTATGGATACCAATCTTGAGACAAGCATTTATAGAAATAGAGTAATTGGTTGTTTAATGATGTTTTCTTCCATCTCACATAAGGCATTCCAGGCCACACATACGTAATCAGTGGCCGCATTTAGGTCGCAGGCTGCCAGTCATATATCCATGGGTTACATTTTTCTTTAGTACATAAAGCATTTTGAATATTTATTTTGGTGAATGGTTGTGTGAACACTGAGTCCTGCATATTATAAGATTTCTTTTCAAAATCATTGCTCTACATTTATTAGACTTTTCATTGGATATACTTGGAACTAATCTTTATTTTCATATGACAGAATGGTGTAGTAAGTAAAGACAGTATCCATGTAGCAGTGAAGAGTTGTGTCCTATATCATGCAGAGCGTTTGCCAGTCATCAAAGCTACATGGCTTAAGGATGCCACCAATTATGCTATTTACAGTGATACTGAAGGTTTGTTTCAGCAACAACTGTTAATCTGAATCATTGTCTTTTAGATGAAACTGTAGTTTGATGGACACACATTATTATGTTGTAGAAAATACTGTAGTGTGATAGGCTTGAATTATTGCTTAAGCATTCATGTGTTAATCTTTTATGTTTTCATGCACAAAGGAAAGAACTAGAAAAACATTTGTCTGAGATTATTGCAGGAAAAGGACAAATTTTCAGACATTTACATGTACAGGATGAAACATAGTTTTCCCACTCTGTCATCATTTACATTGTGTGTGTTTTATTTTTATGTCTGAAAAAACAGTACATTCTTTTCTAGTGTAGTCTGTAAGTGTTGTCTTTTATAGTTATATTGTATTTGTACATCCATTGTAATGTACTGATACTCTAGACCTTCCTCCCCTCCCAACACCAGTATAATATTTGTTGTAATTACATTCTTATTATCAACAAAAACCATAATTGAGACCACTTGTGTTGCTGATTGCTAGAAAAAGGTGCATTGGATTTGTTTAACTCATAAATTATTGAGTTCAGACTTCAAATTAAGCAAAAAGTACATTAACATTCTGTGTAGAGGAATAAATTCTCTGATTACTTTGATTTGACTAATGTGAAGAGACTATTCTACTACAGAGGCATAGAATGCCAGATATTTGGAATATAGAACAGGCCACCTGGTTATGCTAAATGCACTTACCTCTGATCATAGGGCAGTGTAGACATGAGCTTCTCCAAGAGGACAATGCAGACATGAGCTTTTCTAAGGATTCACAGAAATTTATGGTTTTTTGGTTCCTTGATTCTTATAGGTCCTGAACTTTATGCAGATTTGATAAAAAAGGGCAATGGTATTGATTGGGGATTGTAGCAAGTGTGAGCCCAGGCTATTCATTAGATCATATGTAAACCCTGGTATCAGCTTGGCCTTTTGTTGACAGGACTATAGCATTGTTTTTTTTTTTGCAGTCTGTCCTGCATGAATGAGAGTTCTGTATGGATATTCTATAGGAGAATCACGGTCAGGACCTGTTAACCTACCTTGTCTTTCTGGTGTGGAAATACTGGCTTTCCCAACACATTGCTATCTTTCCAACTAGATAGCGACAGCTCTCTTATTTTGGGCCTGCGTTCTGCTAATAAAAGTCCACTGCATATATGATGTCATAATCCTACTCACAGAATTTTGTTGGATTGCACACTGACCAGTTGTCTTCTACCAGACTAGCTCTACTACCATCACTCACTGATAAATATTCTTTTCTATCATTTTTATATTATATGTTATCAAGGGTATGGTGCTTAGTATGAGTGTTTTAGTCATTGCTTTAGGATACATTATATATTTATTTATATTTATTATGCATGATCGCTGTTTCCCGCATCAGCGAGGTAGTGCCAGGAAACAGACAAAGAAAGACCCATCCCCCCACATACACACAT
>JAUUDW010013452.1:0-16064 GCA_032361385.1 Panulirus guttatus | reverse complement strand
ATTGGTAAAATTTGTTACTCTGAAAACTGCAGTTTTTGTGTTATTATGTTATTTTAAGTTGTATTCTGTCATATATGTAAAAAAAGATTCAAGATATGGTCAAGTTAGAGAAACAAAGAACACCAAATATGGAATTTCATTTTTCAGTGGATAATTGTTCATCGGGCTCATCTTGGAATCAATTAAGAAGCCAAAAGGTTACAACACCTTCATTCTACTGATGCATTATGTTGTCACAAAGAACTTGTCTTTATTTTCTCTAACTTCATTCCCATTTCCTTGTGTTGGATTAAGCATGTAAAGCTATGCACCATTTGTTGATATCCTGTGATGGCAAGATTGTGTCAGGAACAGATGAGGCATGGCCTCATTTGCTCAAATCAACTCTTTAGCTGTCATATATATGATGTACTGAAATCAGAACCCCCAGGTCCACAACCAGGCCCCACAAACCTTCCTGTACTTTACCCAGGCCACTTCCTATGTCTTAGTTCAACACACTGACAGCACATCACTCCCTTTAGACTACATTTTTTCAGTTTGCTTTATTCTGTGTATGTGTCACATCCTCCTTCATGTTTAGGCCCTGAACACTCAAGGCCTCTTTCACTCCATCCTTCCACCTTCTCCTTGGTTTCCCCTTTTTCCTTATTCCCACAACTTCAGACATGTATCTTCTCTTATTCATCCTGACCTCACTTGTCCTTTCCATATATCCAAAGCATCTCGCCACAGCATCTTCATCTCTCTTATACGTACTTCTCGGACTAACATATCTCTTGCTTACTCATTTTGCCCAGCCCTCCTTAAATTACATTCTTGTTTATCTTGGACCCATACCTTTCATCCATACAACACCGTTGGAACTACTGTACCATCAAACATATCCATTTTTGCCTTCTTAGACATTGATCTTTCTTTCCATACACTCTTCAGTGCACCTAGGACCTTAACTTCCTCACCCATCCAATGGATCACTCCAGCTTCCATGGTTCCATTCACTGCCTTGGCCTCTCACAAGTATCCAAAACAACATACTTCTTCAAGGTCTCTCCATTCAAACTCACAATCCAGCTAACATGTCTCTCTCCTCTACTAAACTTAATAACCATGTTTTCATTGAAATTTACCCTCAACTTCCTCCTTTCACCCGCTTCCAGACTTAGACATGAGCTTTTGCAGTGTTCGATTTGAATCTGCCACTTGTGCAGTGGCATCAGCAAACAGCAACTGACTTCCTTCCCAGGCCCCTCCACCTTTGACAGTCTGTAGACTTACCTGTCTCTCCAAGACCCTTGCATTTGTCTCCAACACTACCTCATCCATAAACAAAGTGAACAGTCATGGTGATATCACACCCCTGCAACAGACCCAAATTCACCTGAAACCACTCGCCTTTTTTCTTTTTTTTCTAACTCAGACACATGCCTTATTCTTTAGATAGAAAGTCTTCATTGCTTCTAGCAGCTTTACTACCACACCATGTACTTGTAACTTCTTTCTCTAGATTCGTAAATACTTCATACATATCCTTCTGTCTCTCTAAGTACATGGATACATTTTCAGTAGCCACATCACTGTGGGTGAGGTCAAGAGAGAATTGTTTGTGTGCCAAATGATTGTAAATTCTGGGAATGGTAAATTGGATGATGATGTAAAAATGGGATACCTGATTATTACACAAGCACCTGCAACTCTAACTATATGATGTCTGAGATTAAGATGTTCTGAATTCCTGTGGGGACAGAATGTTTGGTTGAAATTATGCTTCTTCAGGCCAAGTTCTTGTGGAGGAAATGTAAAGATTTTTAATGTACTTGTGGTCACCTGCACTCAGGGTTATTTAAGCTATTACTCTTGCTACAGTTTGGGTGTTGGTGTTTGATCTTTTGGATGACATGACTTTGTGGTCTGTTGGGCGTGTTTGTCGCCGATGGCAGCAGCTGGTGGACCGCTATGTCTCTGATGATCAGTGGCAAAAATACACACAGCGAAGATGGCCACTGTATAAGCCTCTATTTGAAAATGTTCCATGGCAGTTGGTGTATACTAAACTGTGAGTAGTACTTTCAGTGTTGAATTAAGTGCCTTCTTCTAGAGTCCTAATTCTTTTTAAAGTTCACACACATTCACCATTTATTGCATTTGCGAGTTAGCGCCAAGAACAGATGACTGAGTCTTAGCATGAAAAATCCTCACTTGGTCCCCTTCTCTGTTCCTTCTTTTGGAAAAGCAAAACAGGAGGGGAGGATTTCCAGCCCCCTGCTCCCACCCCTTTTATTTGCCTTCTACAACATGCAGGGAATGTATGGGCAGTCTTCTTTCTCCCCAATCCCCAGGGATAACTTTTTATAGTATTTGGTTAAATATGGATTAAGTTGTCATTTAGTGTCATGCAGATAATGTTCCTCCACCATCATCATCATCTCTTTGGGAATTTCTGTAGTGCATACCATTTGGGTAAGGTAGTGATTAGCATCTCTGTTGAATTTGTAAATATTTCAGTCGTGTATTATTAATGATTTTCCTGATGAAATGATGTTATTTTGTAAATTTTGAAACATTTAGTTAATGGATTTGGAACAGGCAAATTTGTATGTTTATTTCAAAATAATTTATTTGTCTGCTTTGTCAGTGGTTCACCATACATTTCAGTATACCACTAAGAATTTTTTTTCTGTACTTGATGGTGTTCATAAATATATGTTTTCCACTGTAGCTGCATATATAGATCTCTGTGATTTGATGATTGTTCTCTGCCTAAATTAAACCCAGCTATAATGCTCACCCTTAAACAACCACACAATTTGCCTAGTCAATCATGGCTCTCTGAAGATCAGTAGTAGTTACAGTTTCCCCCACAACACACATCTTATATAGGAGAGAAGAAATAGGGATGACCTTATCATAGGATTCAAGTTTCTAAATCTGTTTGATGACATCAGCATTGCAAGTATCACTGATGATTGTGCTGTGTAGGATATCAGAGAAAATAATTAGAAAGCAGATACAGGAATTCCTCACTGGCACAAGCTGTGTATGTGTAAGACAATATGATCTTTTTTATGGCTGACTGCCAGTACATGGTTATTAACAGTTGTAGGAAGAGTCCAGAAAATGAGTTTTATGGTTTGGGATTATCATTTGTATAGGGATATGATATGCTTGAAAGATATGTGAAACTGCCACCAATTTACATTGCTTTGTTGGATGGATAGGCTTGTGTACGAATTTTGATATTACTGAAGTTGGTTGCTAGTGACTTGAATAGCAAAGGGCCTTTGATAGCAGATGGAAGAGAATGTAAATAAGTTTTTAGAATATAAGCATAGTCCTTGCAGTAGTGTAAGCTTCAAGACCTATGATAAGCAGGTTTTTTGGGAATTGATGGGTAAACTGCAGTTGGCATTCCTTTTGAGCAGGTTAATGTAATGAATCATAGAGGTTTAGTTTCCCATTTTGATGCACCTGAAGGCATATGTTTTTTGAATGTATCTTCCTTGTGTAGAAAAATGTTCCTGACGTTGATTGGATTTAATTTTTTTCAGTTAGCTAAGATATTTTTATTATAAACAGTCTTAATGCATCAGATATCAATAAAAAGATTTTTTGTTGTAAATATGTGCATATTTATTTATGTATTTATTTATTTTATATTCCAGGACAGAGAGTGCCCCGTGCCATATGTGTCTTCATCAGATGTCTCTTCTTACACCACCACTAAATAATGAAAACTCATGGCGAAGAAACCGTCTACGAAATGAACTTAGAAGTATTTCAATAAATTTATCAAGTGTCTTATTTCTCTTCTTAATGGCTTCCAATCCACAACCAGGCCCCACAGGCCTTCTTATGGTTTCCACTTATTGCTTCATATGTCCTGGTTCAGTTCAGTGATAGCATGTCACCTGCTGTATACCTCCTTTCTATAAATCACTCTATTCCATGCATGGCTTTCATCCTAATGCATGTTCAGGCCCCAAGCACTCAAAATCATATTCAATCCATGCTTCATATCCAGTTCAGTCTCCCCCTTTTCCTTTTTCCCTCCACTTCTGACACATCTATCCTTTTTGTCATCCAGTGGAGTCTACCACCCTCATAAAACAACTTATTGATTTTCATTTACCCAGCATAGTTCTTATATATTCTTCATTTGTGTATTCACAAATACAATTTACACTGGTACCTGCCAGTAGCATTAGTAAACATGTAAGACTGCAATTCTGCTGTTGGCTTTTATGACCCTAGTCATTTCACTTTGATATTTTCCAGGTAGGTTATTCCTTTGAGTGAAGTGCTAGAGAGGCTAGTCTCGTCAACATTAGGAATTTGTTCGGAGCTCCTTATCTGTAACTAATTTTGAGAAGTTCATTATTTCCTTTCTGCTGATTACTGTATAACCTTGGAGTTGCTGGAGTCCCATATACTGGGGTCATGCATTTATATAATCAGGATTAAAAAAGATGAAGGATTTACGTCCATACATCTGAATTAGGACAGGCCTGCCATAATACAAGTTTCTTATGCACATTACACTTCAGTTCTCTCTGTTCATCATAGAGTCAAGTGCACTTTAAGTTTTAGAGTTAGGACACGTGCACAATCTTTTAACTTCCTTCTACTCTACATATGAGTTCTTTCCATGCACCAGAACTTCAAATGCATCTGCCATTCTCTTCCTTGCAAGACTTTGTGCTCAACCTATCTTCCCTACTACTGTCCTGACTGAAGTCATCTGCCGGTACCTTAACTAATCCACAACTTTCAGGTCTTCCCCATTCGAACTGTTACACGGGAACAGCCCATTTGTTTGAATAAAAAAATTTTACTTTTATATGCATTTACTTTCAGATACGTTTTCTTACATACATAAAGAAAGTGATCCCCTGTTCTTTCCAATCCCATTAACTTTGGTAACAGAACAGCAACATCTGCAAACAATTGCTTTATTCTCCTATAGTTATTTTTTTTCCTTTCATTCTCCTTTTTCCCCTCCTCATCCGGCTGTGTACCTTAGTTACCATTCTCCCAGAATAAATGCTCAGTTTTTTCATGTGTATTATCTGATTAAGAAGGCATGTTACTGCCTTATGTGATAGCCAGAAATAGATGTAATATCAGTAAGTAAGAATTATGATGTTAACTATTGGGTCCTTGATGAATGTGTGATGTATGCTGACTTATGTGTTTAGAAAAGATTCTCCATGCATCATCCAGTTTGAGATGTGGGAAATGTGGGAAGAGGTGTTATCTGGTATGAATACATACTTCTCATTTTAACATATTGATTATTTTTAATGAATCTCTGTATAATATTATAATAGTAGAACTTACTCTTCCAAACTGCATACAGACCAGACTGCTTTGTAGGCCTAACTGAAGCAAAAAATTAGACATTAGTTCTTAAAATGTAACATGCGTGGAGAATCTTAATGGCCACCAGAGTCTTTCATAAACAGGCTTCAGAAGTTAAGAACTTGTGCACTGATTGCTGGTCGATAAATAGCTTCTTCATTTAATGTTTGGTACAGACCTGTGACTAATCATGAATGTATGTTAATATTTGTTTCCATGACTTTTATTTAGCACTTCGATCAGATCCACCAGAGGGTATTCAGGCATCACCACTAGACAAGATGTCTCTACACTGGCAAGCATCAATTCGTGGTCCTGCAGGTTCTCCGTATGAGGGTGGAACTTTTTTCCTGTACATTCAGATACCCCACAGGTATGTATGCTTCCTTCATCTTGATGGTTTGTTTATGAGAAAATTGTGTATTGTAGTTTGTCTCTATGAAAGAACAACTGTTGTACTCATGGCATCCACTTGCTCATTCTTACTTTAGTTAAGTTTTAGGCCCAAGTCTATTTTTGCTACTGTTTGTTGTATGGTCATGCAACTTCATGGTATGTGGATCTGATAAGTAACCCAATCCAGCTAGGCCTGAATGAATGCTATTAACTCATAGACCTTGGCTTAAATTTATCTTTGAAGTCACAAGATCAAAATATATATGTGTTTAGCAGGCATTGTAGTTAAAACTACGTCATGTGGCATTCTTAAGAAGAAGTACCCTTTCAAACAGATGAAAGCCTTTCTTGTATAAAAACAATAAATCATATTTTAGGGCAAAACCTGAAGTGACCAAGATGGGGAGATATCACTGCATGTCATACAGTAAATGTATGTACTTGTTAAATAAATTAGTTTGTTCCGTGCCATTTCCCTATGTGCCATGATGTACGATGTGGTTTCTTGCTTGTTCGTTTTCCTGTAGACTTTATAATATGCAGGCATCATCCACTATAGGTATGAACATTCTATACAGTAGTTAACTTGTATAGAGTGCTTTCTCTTGTGCTTCTCAGATATCATAGAAAAATGCAGCTAAAGGTTTTGTACCATATTTGTAACTGCCCTAAGCTATACAAATTAGTCTGTGAATTTTTTTTTTTGTCACTATGCATAATATTTTGATATACTTTTGTGCTTGCTTACTTATAGGCACATTGTCTGACTGTGTACAAAATGGTTCATGCAACACTTTGTATATTGATTCTGGCACCAGGCATGTCATTTTGAAGTGTTTACTTCTTTCAGTGTGTGAGATTCCTGCATCTATATTGTTTATTGCTCTTTGCTGCATAACCACTTGCTCATCCAAGCATAATCTCATTCATTTTTTCTTTAGGATATTTTTTTTGGTAGTTAGTCAAAACTTTTACACACTTAGTTTTGTAACCTGTATATTTGCACTGCCATATTTTAAACATTTGTGTTCTGTTATACAGGTCCCCGGGGTTCCAGAATCCTGTGTTCTTGTTATTTAATTTTTCTCACTATATAAACATTATCCTTGCAGAATCATGCATTCATGAACCTTTTCATAAAATGCCTTGTATCTTGTGGGTGTATAACTCCATATTTTTCATTTATTGTTTCTTGCTATACATTGTTTTTGTCTTTTTTAGACAGAATTATGTTCATCAAAAAATGTTGTTAGAGTATTTTGCAGTCCTAGAAGCTTATTTTTGTGTGCTTTGAGAGATATTGATTTTTCAAAGTACAGCTGGTCCCCAAATTACGATGGGGTTACATTCTGGTAAACCCATTGTAAGTCGAAAATACATTTGATACAGTAGTTTACACTTGTGACTGCATGGCTGACTGGAAGCTGCGGCTTGCTGCTGTTGCGCAGCATATCGCTAGCCCGGGTAAGATCAAAATTCGAAGTACGTTTTCCACCGAATTCATATCGATATTGTAAAGTCAAAAAATTAAGTCGAACCATCGTAAGTCGGGGACTGTCTGTACCTGATTTTAATCACTTCTGTCTAATATTATGTGTATCATTTACAGCTATCCTCTTTGCCCACCAATTGTTCGTTTTATCACCAAGATGTTCCATCCTAATGTCTCCCGACATGGAGACATTGGAATTGATTCTATACAACACAACTGGTCTTTGGCCCTTACTATCTCCAAGGTCCTCATTTCAATACAGTCACTCTTGACAGACCCATACACCAAGGTAAATCTATGTACTACTTGTAGAAATTTCAGTGTTCTTTTTTGATATTTTGTAGCATGCCATCCACATTTGATCAGAAATCATGCAGAAAGTCGAAGTGCATATTCTGAATGGCTTTAACCAATCACAACCTCCCTCCTGCACAGTAATAGTGGCGGTAGACATAAGCAAAGCATTCAACACCATCCCTCAGCATATTCTCACAGAAAAGATACTTGACACCATGTACCATAAAAAATGGAAAAAAAAATGACTAGCCTACCTCATAGCATTCAACACCATCCCTCAGCATATTCTCACAGAAAAGATACTTGACACCATCAACCATAAGAATAAAAAAATATGGTTAGTTTGCCTCATAGTCTGGTACCAAAAGGACACACTTTTATAGCTTCTAAGTTTTACAAATGGAGTTTTCCAGAAAACTGTTCTTTCTTCCACCCAGTGGAGTCTTATTCCTACAAGACCTTCCTCCAAACTCCGCACACCACATGCAAACAATCTCACACTTACATCACAGCACACCAGTGTTACAATAGCAACGTTAAACATTCAGAACTACACCATGCAGTTTGAACTTTGTCTTACCACTGGCTCACTCGAAGTAGCATGTTAGTATCACAGAAATCCAATGTCTACTTAATGCCTGACAGACATGAATCCACCATGCATCCTTACATCCTTGCACTGCTCAACAAAAACCACTTATGGTAGGCTTCAAGTATGACATACACCTGACATTCAGTCCCTACTGCAGAAATATAAACACAAAGTCCATATACAAAATAAATGGCCTCAGAACACTCTAGCACCAATTTTGGACTAGATGAAGAATTCCTCAGAATCCTATACAAACAATATATATGCTCCATAATAAGCGGTGCCTTACCTGCTTAGTCACCAATTCTTTTAGAAACAGACTTAGAACTACAGCCCACATACTACACAAAACAGAGCACTCAGAGTAGTCACCAGTTGCACATAAAATGCAAACACCCAACTCTTATAAAATGAAACAAAATATTCAGTACAGTTCCACCATCGTATGCTAAGCACTGAATTCTATGCACTAGCATTAACACTGCCATCCAAGCCATCTCATCACCACCCATCAAACTTCATCCATCCATGGTCACAACACATGCCACAAATTGCACTTATTGCCCCTCTCTGGTTACAGACTGCTGTAAATGGTCAGCTATCCCATACATAATTTTTTCACAGAAACTTTATGTAAAGACTTTATTATTATTATTATTATTATTATTATTATTATTATTATTATTATTATTATTACTGAGTTATTGATTACTGTATCTCATTTTTAATGTAAAGGGACTTGAAACATGTAATTTAAATTTACCAGTAGAAGATCTACAGTTGGAAATCCTTGGGATCAAGCAATGCTCTAATTGTGTATTTTTTTTTAGATTATGTACACTAATCTTTCTAGGGGTTGTCAAGCTTTTAAATGTTATTTGTATGTAATTTATGAAAGTATATATTATATATAAAACATTTAAAAGATATATATCACTTATAATCACTGAGAATTCTTCTAAGCCTCCACTTGTAACAAACATAACACAGACTATATTAGAGTTGATGATTACATGTTAGTTAAAGTACTGGGGGTGCCAAGCTGCCATCATGAAGGTATGATAAGGGAGCATTGCTCATATTTAAACCTCAGAAACTCGTGCACCAATATGGCTAGAATCTGAAATGCTGGGGCATTCAGAATTTGGATGTTCGAATTGGATATGTTCCTATATTATCTTTATTATTTTTGTTATAGAGAGGATGAGTGAAGAAAGAATGACTAAGAGGGCATACATGTCAGAAATGGAAGGAACAAGAAAAAGGGAGAAACCATGGAGAAGGTGGAAGGATGGAATGAAAGATGCTTTGAAGGCTTGGGGCCTGAACATGCAGGAGGGTACAAGGCATGCAAAGGGATAAGAGTGAATTGGAGCAATGTGGTTTATAGGGGACACTGTGCTGTCGATGGGCTAAACCTGGCATATGAAGCAGTCTAGGGAAGCCATGGACAGGTCTGTGGGGCTTGTGGATAGGGAGCCCTGGTTTTGATGAATTGTACATGACAAGTGTGGATGTAAGCGAATGAGGCCCTTTCTGGTTTGTTTCTGGTGCTACCACACTAATGCGGTTAGTGGTGAATGTTTGAAAAAAAAAATTTTTATTACCATTATTGTTGTAATTAGTATTATAACAGGTAGAATATCAAAGATCTGTGTCTTTTGGACCAAGAAACGTGCAGATTGTAGATTTTAACAGATTTTAGAAATTTGAGGCACAGATTGTGGTCTCAACATACTGTAACCTTAACAGAGTGTTTTGTATTCCCATTGCAGATTGTAATTGCTTTTTTGTTTTTAAAATATGTAAATATATGCAGTATAATAGTTATGCTAACATTTGCTGAAGTCATTGTACAGTACTTAAAACCTTCTTTCTTTCGGCTCCTAAAGAGTATTATAGAGACTAAGGTAGATGTTGGCATTATATAAAAGTTTAACTGTTGTGGGTGGCATCATGGACACCTGAGGTTGTATTTCATTAATTGTAGAAGCTGATGTCAGAGTGGATTAAGGATCATCAGAGATAAGCTCTAGCTCCGTGGTATCATGTGTAAGTATAAGCTTGGTGTAGGAGGTTGGAGCAGCATTTTTTTTTTTTATTTCTACAATGCCTTGAAGCCTGATTAAATGGTTCTGGAAGAATCATTTGCTTGAAAAATTTGTGGATATAGTAGACACTCATTATTTTCTGCTGAACGATGAAACTTCTTTTCTCCAAAAGCCATATGTTACCCTAATATTGGTATTCTGTGATCCATGGTGATCCTTTGTGGTTCTTCATTGACACTACCACTCTCCATACAAACATTTGTCTTCTGTGGGATGCATGGTTGCAGACAATCTCTTTATCTGTAAACTGAGGGACAACAGGTGCCACATTGTTGTAATTTATTCTTTCCACAATATCATCTTTATACAAGTTCTTTGTCACCTCACTGTTTACACCCTTACCATAATGGTGTTTTTGTCTTCTCACCTGAAATTCTGAACCCATCAAAATTCTCTTTCATTTGTGGAGACAATGATTATTAAAAGTGGCCATGCCTTACACCCTGCATTTTTCGCTGCTGTTTACGTCGCTGACTCCCATTCTTGTACAAGTAAATAAATGTGATCCTTGATTTTGAATTCCCTTGAGTGGTGAGTGCATCAGCAGAGGAATTGGAATTACTAGTGTTGTATGAATTAGCCCCTATAGTTGCACTTCAGGCTGTGAATTATTCTAGATCAGTGAAGTACAATTGAGGAAAGAATAGTTACAAAGGAATTTCGAAATACTAATGTGTATCAGCATCAGGATATGCAGAAAAGTTGGCCAAATGAACAGTCTTGGAATTCTCTCGCATCCCAGCCTTTTCACTGTTGCTAAGCCTCTGCCACAAAAAAATCACCTTTGAACCACTCACTAATTAGTTGCTTTGTGATTAAGGTTAGTTTATTTCTTATGTTTATCATGGACAGCACCTTAAGCCCTTTTATGATACAGAGAAGAGCATTCTTGCATTCTATAAACAAATTACATGTGTGTTCCAGCTGCATTTGCACATGCAAGCGCAGTTAATATCCAGTGTTTCTTTCATGAAAAATACCAAAATTTCATCTTGTGCAGCTAGCATGTTTCTTAGAAAGCAATGCCAGAAGAGTTCACTGTAGATCTGTTTTTGAGTAATGTTTTCATTTTTCACTAACTTAAAGTAAACTTGTAAATGTACCTTAGAGTGGCCTGTTTGTCTTTTGAGAGTTTCTCACCATATTTTTCGAAGTAGTGAATGCCATGGTGCAACTTAGATTGATGCAGGAGTCCTGTTTTAAAGTCACAAAGCTCGCTAATTTTATTTCATGTTGAAATTATTTGGCCTTAGGACAAAAATGGCCCCATAATAGTAACACCACTGTAACACTTAAACCACATGCACACTAACCGATCAAGGTTAGCTGATCTAGCTTCATGCACTGCTTTATGGTTAGCATTGCTTCAAATAGACTCTTTTCCAATGTAGAATTTTAACAACTTTTCCTTCTGTCACTTGATATCATAAATGATCATGTTATCAACGCCATAAGACTAACTCTGGTAATGCTCCAGTGCACCATTATCTACTGTTTGCAAGGTCCACTTTCTGTGTAATGGTAAGCATAATATGCTTTCTCTTTGCAGCATAAAACCCAGCTCTCTTACTTAGGTACATTTTTTATGTCATTATTAGGCAATATTAAAGAAAAAAAATGTGTGTAGACATAAGCTTACCATTTTATGATAATACCACAGGTGTGTATGGAGCCTGAGATAGGAAGATTGTATGACTCTGATAAAAAGCTGTTTGAATGTGTGGCTAAGTTTTGGACATGGAATTATGCCATGCATGATGCCCTTATCCCTGAGGCAACTCCAACTTCCAGCATAAGTCATGCCCTTGTGGCATGTGGAACTTCTTCTCAGGTGAGATTCAGTATTCTCAAGGGAAACTAGGAGTATAACTTTTCATGTATAAGAAACAGTGCCAGATTTAATATCAAACAAACATTCTTGACTGAAGAAACTGATTTTGCACCACTATATATGTCTCAGCTGGGGATAAAGTGACATTTTAACTCTTGATGGCTAGAACAGAAGATAATGAACCCCTAAGGTATGAGAGAGTAATGGACAAATAAATTGTTGATTAATGAAGATAAAGATAACTGATGCCTTGGTATCCGTGAATTTCAAATTTTACTTGTTTTACAGGTTGACCAGGAAGAAGGGCCATCAACAAGTATGACAGGAACAGACACCGAATCGCGTATCTCATTTTTCTTGACATGATACTCACTGAAGACTTTAGCTCTGCTCTTTCATGCAGTAGCTGTGGGAAAATGTATGACCATTTGCTTTTATTGTTCAGTTTCTGTGATTACCATGGCAAATGCCTTTTCATGATATAGGTGACTGATTGACCAGCTTTTCTACTGGTGGGAATATGTGACCAACTTCTCTTCAGTGGTGAGATATAATGTGCAGTTAACTGTAGAGACATGAATGGATCCTGACACTTAGACTACATGTTAAAGGCAGACGGATATATTAAGCCGTGTTTGACAGCACAAAGTATTGCATTGCTCAATTAGTTTTCCTTTGATGATTGATATTGAGAGAATATACAACCTTATCGCTTACTGCTAAGTGAGTGAGAAGGTAAGATAGGCAAGAAGTGTACGAATCCCATATGTTACAACTGAAGTGCATTTGAATGAGAAGAATGATAAACAAAAGATTAATATGGTGGAATATGTGCAAAGAAACAATGATAACAAGAGCGAGAGAATGTTTATAAAGAAATATGGGGTGTGTTGACTGTATATTGCTGAAAGAAAGCTGTGAGAGTGAGTGAAGAACTTGCACAGAGAAGATTAACATAAAAATGAGTGACTATTATAAGATTGAAGTTGGAGAAAGATACATTTATCATTGTAGTTTTATATATTGCCATTATTAAGAAGTACTGAAATAAACTGATAGTTAATGTTTTTTGTTGTAAGTGGATTAGACTTTTACATGTAGAATCATGAGAATTTAGGACAATGATGCTGTGTTTTAGCAGACTATATGGGAAATGAAGTTTGAACTTAAAAGTAAAAAGGAAGATGATTGTGCACAGGAAAGGTAAGTCATTGTTTAAAAAAAAAAATGTACAGAATAGAAAAGTGGTTACTGGAAAGGAATAAATAAGAAAAGCTTTCAGCTGGTGTGTTAGGATATAAGTTAAGTTATTCAAGGGAAAAAATTGAATTGGCAGGTGCTAAAAGGAATGATGTAATGTGTTGTCATGTATAATGTTGATATAAGAATCAGTAAAGACAGTGTCTGAATGAGATTAAAGTTACAGTTAGTCTTTTAGAATTGCCTATGGATTTAGGAGAGTAAGATGATGAATCAAAAGTTAGCCTTATCAATAATACAGGATTGGTTGATAAAGAAAAAGATGGAATACTGACCGTAGGGATATGTTAAGAGTGAAGGAGAAGAGAGATCATGAAAAAATGTTGGTATGAGGTGAGTTGGAACAGACAGAGGAGGACTAAATTTAAGGAGCAAGGATATAGTGCAGGATTTTGTGTGTAAAACAGGAATCTGCAGAATGTATGTAGAATGGAGGATTCTACTAAAATGAGAGTTTATGATGTGCTAAGGAGTCTTTGCATGAGGGAGGCAAATGTGATGTTAGATAAGTAAGTCAGTGCTTTGGGAAACTGTAAGTTTGAATGATTTCATGTGCTTATACTTGATATTTTATGTGCTTGTACTTTACAGTCCTGGCAGAAAAAAACTGGTGTGCCCTACTTAAAGTGTGATGCAACATATAAAAATATCAATAAACAAGATAAAACAGGTACTCACCCCCCACTTAGTACTTCATATGATGTCCCCTAGCCTTAATACAATCCTGAAGGCACTTGGGAACAGATTATGCAAGATACTGAAGATATGTAGGGTCAAGGTTGTCCCAAATATCCTGGATGGCAACCTGGAGCTTAGGAATGCTGGATGGATCCCACCTACACAACTGTGACATTATGATGGACCACAAGTTCTCAATAGGGTTAAAGTCAAGTGAGTTACTTTGTCAGTCCTGAATGTATGTCACACCACAAAATGCAAACAAGTCACGTATCAGTTTCAAT
Source organism: Panulirus guttatus (assembly GCA_032361385.1). Classification (NCBI taxonomy): domain Eukaryota; kingdom Metazoa; phylum Arthropoda; class Malacostraca; order Decapoda; family Palinuridae; genus Panulirus; species Panulirus guttatus. The sequence continues at coordinate 1,765 of JAUUDW010013452.1, read as the reverse complement.
TAGCAGTGTGGCACGGTGCACCATCTTGCATAAAGATATCACAACCAGTCTTCTCAAAACAATCAGGTAATGCATCACACAATAGTTTTAAGTATCGATTCTGATTCATAGTCACATTTTGAGGTAAAAATATAAGACATTATAGCCAAAAGCTCCCCAAACCATTAGTGAGTCTGGAAATTCTACAGTTGCTTGATTGTACTCAGGGTTCACACAGGTCACTACCTGGCCTCCGGTACACTTTGCCTTTATGGCTGCCAGTAACATCAAATGTAACCTCACCAGACCACAACACTTTCTTCCACTCTTCATCGTCCCATTGTAAATAATTCTTGGCAAATGCAGTCTATTCTTGTGCTGGTGGTCAGAAGTGGTTTCTTGCGGAGCATACACTCCCTCTTGAATTTCAAGTCATCATGAAGCTGGCTACGAACAGTACATACAGACACATGACCAAGTAGCCTTGGATTGTCTTCCTTTAACTGTTGTGCTGAAATACGTGGATTCTTGTCTACCTGACGTTGGATAATCTTCAGAGTGCATTGGCAAGTGATATGAGGTTGTCCAGGTCATTTCCACTGAGTAGGAATGTCAATGCCACCACCATCAACGAAGCACTTCATCCATCCTTGCACACTTCGTACTGCCAGCCCTATAGTTTCATCTATTTTTTTATTACACTTCCTGCCTTTTACAAGGCTACAATAGCAGCAATATCCTCTTTAGACAAGTCCCTAGCTAAGGCTATGCATTGCAGCACAAACCCACCTCAAAGCACTCATGGGTAGGGTAAAAAAGCAAATGTCAGGAGGACAACAGAAAGAAAAAAAATCCACCAACCACAGTAACCATAGGCAGACTGACCACCACCTGTTGCTACCCTTGGGGTCTCCCCCTCTCCACCAGCGTCCATGAGCTGCCCCAGTATTTCTCTACATTTCAGTCATGTTTTGGGGGTATGATACAAATGGGCAAAAAATACTGGCACAGGCCCTAACATGCCAATTTTTTTCTGTTAGGACTGTATATTTTATGTGCTTGTACTTGACATAGTATAATATGTTACTAAGTAATTTTATACAGAAATGACTTCGTAGTACCATAATGATTTATTTGTATTTTTATACTGAAACTGATTGTTTAAGATATTGAAATGATTACTTATTGACAAAGTCTTCATAGATCATTTGTTCACCTTGAAATCATCTGACAAACATTGAATGTAAAAATATATTTGTCTTCCTGATTTTCTTTTTTTATAAAAGCATATCCTAAATGTCTTTCATGGCCATGAAGGTTTGGAAATTGTGATTTTCAGTGATACATTTTTTATAGTTATAGCTGTAAATATATCCATCTTGAATGTCATTCCCAGGCCATAAAGGTCTTCTGATGAAAGTCATGCCCGTCAGTAATACAGATGTAACTACCTCCGTTTTGCTCTGTTTCTGTGACCTCATTTTGCATTTGTTTTTATTCTTTATCAGTAATTCACTCTGGTTTTATTTTTGGGTCATCTCACTGACCTTTAAATTAATCTTAGTTACATTCAAGCAAGATTTTTGTTCAGAGCTTGGTCTCTAACTGATATTCTTGAGTGAAGACATCCATGTATTCATTCACTGAACTGGTTTCACAGTCCTATCCAGCAATTCTTTGAGACAATATACGTTACTGCGTTTTGAAACATTTTCAAAAGTATTTACATTAAAGCTGTTCTTGTTTTCACTTCCTTTCTGTTATCCTTTGCTGGGTTTACCTGACT
>JAUUDW010013441.1:0-10133 GCA_032361385.1 Panulirus guttatus | reverse complement strand
TAGCAGAGAGTACTGTTGACATGGGAGTTTTTCAGACAGGACTGGTAACATGTTAAATGTGACATACAGTAATAGTAGCATGGCAGTTTGGCTGAGGGTATTGTTGGCATGATAGTGTGGCAGATAATAATGGTGGCCTGTTAGTTTGGTAGACAGTAATGGTGGCATAGTAGTGTGGAAGACAGTAATGGTAGCATGGCAGTGTAAAAGACAGTGGTGATGGCATGTTAGTGTTGCAGACAGTACTGGTGGAATGATAGCGTGGCAGATAGTACTGGTGGCATGTTAGTTTGGGAGACAGTATTAGTGGCAAATTTGCTTGGCGGACAGTACTGGTGGCATGCCAGCGTGTTGGGGAGTAATGGTGGCATTTAGTTTGTTAGACAGTGCTGGTGTCATGGTCAGTGCTGGTGGCATGTTTGTGTAGCAGACAGTACTGGTAATAAGGTAGTGTGGCAGACTGTTTTGTTGTCGTGATAGTTTGGGAGACAGTAATAGTGGCAATTGAGCTTGGCTGACAGTACTGGTGGCATGGCAGGGTGGAAGATAGTACTTGTAGCATGTTCGTATGTTAGACAGTATTGGTTGAAAGTTAGTGCGACATACAGTACACTGATCGTATATTTGTATGGGAAACAGTACCGTTGGCATGTTAGTGCGGCAGGCAGTACTGGTGGCATGTTAGTCTTGTAGTGAGCACTTGTAGCATGATAGTGTGGCAGACAATACTGGTGGCATGGAAGTTTGGCAGACAGTACTAGTGGCATGGTAGTGTGGCAGACAGTGCTGGTGGCATGTTAGTTCGGCAGATAGTACTGTTAATATGGCAGTATGGCAGACAGTGCTGGTGGCATGTTAGTGTGGCAGAGAGCACTGGTGGCATGTATGTGTGGCAGACAGTAGTGGTGGCATGTTAGTTTAATAGACAGTACTGGTAGCATGGTTGTGTGGCAGACAGTACTGGTTGCATGTTAGTGTGGCAGACAGTACTGGTGATAGGATAGTCTGGTAGCCAGTACTGGCGGCATGTTTGTTTGGCGTACAGAACTGATGGCATGTTAGTGTGGCAAACAATGCTGGTTTCATGGTAGTGTGTCAGACAGTAATTCTGGTATGTTAAATGTGAGAGACAGCAGCTGTGGCATGGCAGTTTGGCAGACAGGAATGGAGGCTTGCTAGCGTGGCAGACAGTACTGGGTACATATAAGTGTGACAGACAGTAATGGTTGCACTGAAGTGTGCCGGATAGTACTGGTGAAATATTAGTATATCAAATAGTTCTGGTGGCACGTTAGCCTGGCAGACAGTACTGGTGACATAGTAGTGTGGCAAATATTGCTTGTGGCATGTTAGTTTGGCAGACATTACTGGTGGCACGGGAGTTTCGCAGACAGTACTGGTGGCATATGAGTGTGGCAGAGAGTAATGTTGGCATGGCACTATTGCAAACAGTACTGGTGGCCTGTTAGTTTAGTAGACAATACTGGTGGCATTATTGTTTTTCAGACAGTTCTGGTGACATGTTAAGTGTGGCAGACAATAATGGTGGCGTGGCAGTTTGGCTGAGGGTGCTTGTGGCATGTTAGTGTATAAGAGAGTTCTGGTGGCATGGCAGTGTGGCAGACAGTACTTCTGGCCTGTTTGTTTGGTCGGCATTATTGGTGGCATTCTAGTGTGGCAGACAGTACTGGTGGCATTACACTGTGAAAGACAGTACTGATGGCATGTTAGTGTGGTAAACAGTCGGACTGGCGTATTTGTGCGGCAGAGAGTTCTGTTGGCAAATTAGCGTGGCAGACAGTACTGATGGAATGCCATCGTCGCAGACAGTAATGGAGGTCTTTAGTTTGTGAGACTGTGCTGGTGGCATGACAGTGTGCCACACTGTACTGGTGGCATGTTAGTTTTTTTGACGGTGCTTTTGCCATGTTAGTATGGCAGAGAGTACCAGTGGCATGGTTGTGTGGCAGACATTACCGGTGGCGTTACAGTGTGGCAGACAGTACTTTTGGTATATTGATGTGGCATACAGTACTTTTGGCATGGCAGTGTGGCAGACAGTACTGGTGGCATGTTTGTTTGGCAGAAAGTACTGGTGGAATGGTAATGTGGCAGACATACTGGGTGACTGGTCGTCTGGTAGACAGCACTAGGGGCATGTTAAGAGTGGCAGACAGTACTGGTGGCATGGCAATGTGTTAGTCAGTACTAGTGGCCTGTTGGTAGACAGTACTGGTGTCTTGATATTTTGGTAGCTAGTACTGGTAATATGGCAGTGTGGCAGACAGTACTGGCGGCATGTTAGTGCGGCAGAGAGTACTGGTTGCTTGTATGTGTGGCAGAGAGTAGTGGTGGAAAGTTAGTTTGTCAGACAGTACTGGTAGCATGGTAGTGTGGCAGACAATACTGGTTGCACTTTGTGGCAGACAGTACTGGTGACAGGTTATCCTGGTAGACAGTACTGGTGGCATGGTAGTTTGGCGCACACTACTGATGGCATGTTAGTGTGGCAAACAGTACTGGTTTCATGGTAGTGTGTCAGATAGTACTGGTGGCATGTTAAGTGTGGCAGGCAATTCTTGTGGCATGGTAGTTTGGCAAGTAGAAATTTAGGCTTGGTATTGTGGCAGACAGTATTGTCTGCATATTAGTGTGGTAGACAGTACTGGTTGCAGTAAAGTGTGGCAGATAGTATTGGTGGCATATCAGTATATCAGATAGTTCTGGTGGCACGTTAGCCTGGCTGACAGCACTGGTGACATTGTAGTGGCACATATTGCTTGTGGCATGTTAGTTTGGCAGACATTACTGGTGGCAAGTTAGTCTGGCAGACAGTACTGGTGGCATGTGAGTGTAGCAGAGAGTACTTGTGGCATGGCAGTATTGCAGACAGTACTGGTGGTATGTTAGTTTGGTAAACAGTACTGGTGGCATGATAGTTTGGCAGAGAGTACTGGTGGCATGGTAGTTTGTCAGACAGTACTGGTGACATGTTAAGTGTGGCAGACAGTAAAGGTTGCATGGAAGTTTAGCTGAGGGTACTGGTGGCATGTTAGTGTGACAGATAGCACTGATGGCAAGGCAGTGCGGCAGACAGTACTGGTGGTGTGTTAGTTTAGTAGACAGTATTGGTGGAATATTAGTGTGGCAGACAGTAATTGTAGCATGGCGGTGTAGCAAACAATAGTGGTGGCATGTTAGTGTTACAAACATTACCAGTGGCATGGCAGTGTGAAAGACAATACTGGTGGCAAGTTAGTTTTGTAGACAGTCCTGGTGGCATGGTTGTGTGGTAGATAGTACTGGTGGCATGTTAGTTTGGCAGACAGTGCTGGTGGCAAATTAGGCTGGCAGACAGTACTGGTGGCATGACAGCGTAGCAGACAGTCTTGGTGGCATTTAGTTTGTCAGAGAGTGTTGGTGTCATGGCAGTGTGCCAGACAGTACTGGTGGCATGATGGTTTGATTGACAATGCTTTTGGCATGTTAGTATGGCAGAGAGTACCGGTGGAATGATAGTGTGACAGACATTACTGGTGGCGTGACAGTGTGGGATGTTAGTGTGACAGTCAGTACTTGTGGCATGATAGTGTGGCAGTCAGTGCTGGTTGCATGGTAGTGTGGCAGAAAGTACTATTGGCATTTTAGTGTGGGAGACAGGACTTCTGACGTGGCACTGTGGCAGACAACACTGCTGGCATGGCAGGTTGGCATACAATACTGGTGATATGGTAGTGTGGTAGACAGTCATAAGGGCATGGTAGTGTGGCAAGCAGCACTAGTGGCATGTTAATGTGTCAGAGAGTCCTTTTAGCATGTTGATGTGGCAGAGAGTATTATAGGAGTCATAGCGCGGCAGACAGTATTGATGGCACATTTGTTTGGCAGACATTACTGGTGGCATGACAGTTTAGTAGACAGTACTAGAGGCATGTTAGCGTGGCTGAGTGTACTGACGGCATGATAGTGTGGCCGACAGTACTGGTGGCATATTAGTGTGGCAGACTGCACTGGTGGCATATTAGTTTCGCAGAGAGTACTGGTGGCATAGTAGTGTGGCAGATAGTACTGGTGGTATGGCAGTGTGGCAGACAGTACTGGTGGCATGGAAGGTTGGCAGACATTACTGATGGCATGATAGTGTGGTAGAGAGTACTGGTGGCATGTTAGTGTGGCAGGAAGTACTGGTGGCAGTGTTACTTTCGCACACAGTATTGGTGGCATTGTAGTGTGTCAGGTAGAACTAGTGACATGTTAGTACGGCATACAGTACTATTGGCAGGGTAGCTTGCCAGAGAGTACTGTTGGCATGGCAGTACTGCAGACAGTATTGGTGGCATGTTAGTTTACCAGACAGTGCTTATGGCATGGCAGTGCAGCGAACAGTGCTGGAGGCATGTTAGTGTAGCAGACAGTACTGTTGGAATGGCAGTGTGGCTGATAGTTTTGGTGGTATGATAGTGTGACAGACAGTACTGGTGTCATGGCAATTTGGCAGATAGTACTAGTGGCAAGTTAGTATGGCAAACAGTATTTTTGGCATGGTTTGTGGCCAACAGCGCTGGTGGCATGTTAGTTTGACAGACAGTGTTCCTGGCATGTTAGTGTGTCAGAGAGTACCTGTGGCAAAATAGTGTGGCAAACATTATTGGTGGCGTGACAGTGTGGCAGACAGTACTTGTGTCATGTTAGTGTGGCAGACAGTACTGGTGGCATTTTAGTGTGGCAGACAGTACTAGTAGCATGGCAGTTTATCAGACAGTTCTGGTGGCATTTTAGTGTGGCAGACAATACTGGTAGCATTGCAGCTTAGTAGACAGTAGAGGTGGCATATTAGTTTTGCAGACAGTGCTGGTGGCATTGCAATGTGAAAGACAGTACTTATGGCATGTTTGTGTGGTAGAGGGTCCTGCTGGTATATCTGTGTGGCAGACAGTTCTGTTGGCAAGTTTGCGTCAAGTTTGCGTGCAGACATTAATGTTGGCATGGTAGTGTTTCAAGTAGTACTGGTGGCATGGTAGTTTGGCAGACAATGCTGGTGGCATGTTAGTTTCCCAGACAGTACTGGTGGCATGGTAGTGAGGCAGACAGCACTGGTGTCGTGTTGATGCGGTAGACAGTAATGATGTCATGTTATATGTGGCAGACAGTATTGGTAGCATGGCAGTGTGGCAGACAGCACTGGTGGCATGTTGTTGTGGCAAAGAGTGATGGTGGCATGTTGATATGACAGACAGTGTTGGTGGAACATTAGTGCGGGAAACAGTACTGATGGCATATCAGTGTGGCAGACACTACTGGTTTCATGGTAGTGTGTCACAGAGTACTGGTGGTATGTTAAGTGTGGCAGACAATACTGGTGGCATGGCAGTTTGGCAGACATGTCAGTTGGCATGGTAGCCTGGCAGACAGTACTGGTTACATTTTTTTTTGGCAGACAGTATTGATGGCAGTTCAGTTTGGCACACATTACTGGTGGCATGATAGTTTGGCAGAGGGAACTGATGGCAAGGTAGTGTGGCAGACATTATTTCTTGTATGGTAGCGTGGTAGCTAGTGCTGGTAGCATATTAAGTGTGGCAGAAGTACTGGTTGCATCGCATTTTGACCGACAGTTCTAGTGGCATGTTAGTGCTGCAGACAGTACTTGCGGCATAGTATAGTGGCCGACAGTGCTGGTGGCATGTTTGAGTGGGAAACAGCACTGGTGGTATGTTAGTGTGGCAGACAATACTGGTATTATGTTAGTGTGGCAGACAGTATTGGTGGCATGTCATTGTAGAACATACTACTTGTGCCATGTTAGTGTGGCACACAGTATTGGTAGAGTGTTAGTGCGGCAGACAGTACTGATGGAATATTAGTGTGGCAGACAGTACTGGTGGCATGTTAGTGTGGCAGACAGTACTGGTGACATGGTAGTGTGGCAGTCATTGCTGGTGGCATGTTAGTGTGGCAGGCAGTATTGGTGGCATGGCTGTGTGGCAGTCAGTGCTGGTGGCAAGTCTGTGTGGCAGACAGTAATGTTAGCAAGGCAGTGTGGAAGATAGCACCGGTGGCATGTTAATGTGGCAGAGAGTACTGGTGGCATGTTAATGTGGCAGAGAGTACTGGTGGCATGTTAATGTGGCAGACAGTGTTGGAGAAATGTTAATGCGGCAGACAGTGCTGATGGCATATTAGTGTAGCAGACAGTACTCGTGGCCTGTTAGCGCCGCAGAGAGTACCGGTAGCATGGCTGTTTGGCAAACAGCAATGGTGTCATGGTAGTGTGGTAAACAGTAATGGTCGCATGACACTGTGGATGATAGTACTTGTGGCATGTTAGTGTGGCAGACAATATTGGTGTAACGTTTGTGCGGCAGACAGTACTGATGGCATATTAGTGTAGCAGACAGTGCAGGTGGCATGGCAGTTTGGCAGACAGGAATGGTGGACAGGTAGTGTGGCAGACAGTACTGGTGACATATTATTGTGGCAGACAGTACTGGTGACATGGTAGTGTGGCAGTCATTGCTGGTGGCATGTTAGTGTGACAGACAGTACTGGTGGCATGGCAGTGTGGCAGTCAGTGCTGGTGGCAAGTTTGTGTGGCAGACATTACTGGTGGTATGGCAGTTTGGCAGACAGTACTTTTGGCATGGCAGTGTGGCAGTCAGTGTTGGTGGAATGTTTGTGTGGCAGACAGTGCCAGTAGTATGGCAGTGCGGCAGACAGTACTGGTGGCATGATAGTGTGGCAGGCGGTAATGGTAGCATGGCCGTTTGGCAAACGATATTGGTGGCAGATAGTACTGGTAGCAATGAAGTGTGGCTGACAGTACTGGTGGCATGTTAGTGTGGTAGACAGTACGTGTGGCGTGTTACTGTGCCAGACTGTACTGGTAGCATGGCAGTTAGCCAGACAGTAATGGTGGCATGGTAGTGTGGCAGACAGTACTGGTGGTATGGCAGCGTGGAAGACAGTAATGGTGGCATGCTAGATTGGCACAGAGTACTAGTGGCATGGTTGTGTGGTAGACAGTATTGGTGGGATGTTAGCGTGGCAGACAGTGCTGGTGGGATGTTAGCATGTTATATAAAACTGGGTGCATGGTAGTGTGGTAGACAATTCTGGTAGCATGGTAATATAAAGAGATACGATGGAATTCACGCAGCAACAGACCACTGGGCCCATTCGAGTCTGTTTGTGATAGTGATAGAGACAAAGAAATGGCATGATAGTGTGGGGTAAGTTAGAAGGTTAGATGAAAGAAAGTAACATGCATATTGTCAGTGTGGTAAAGAAGTCACAAATGCTGTAATTTCTGGACTTCAAGGGAAATATTGATCAAGTCTTATTTTTCGACAACTCTAATTGGCATATCAATACATATGTTGACAATCCAACTGAAAAAAAAAGTACTTTGCCTTACTCGAGAAGAGGCAGATAATACTATTGCTATGGTAGTATGGTAGACAGTAATGATGTGATGGTAGAGAGGTAAACAGTACTGGTAGCATGGTAAAGTGGTAGTCAGCACTGGTAGCATGGTAGAGTAGTTGACAGTGATGGTGGCATGGTATTGTGGTAGACAGCACTGGTAGCAGGTGGAGTATTAGATCGTACTGGTAGCATGGAAGTGTGGTAGATAGTACTGATAGCATGGCAGTGTGGTGTACAATACTGGTCGCATGTTTTGTCTGGTAGACAGATTAGTAGCATCGTCGTGTGGTAGATAGTATTTGTGGCATGGTGGTCTGGTAGAGTTTACTGTTAGCATGGCAGAGTGGTAGATAGAACCTGTAGCATGATAGTGCGGTAAACATTTCAGCTTGGTAGTTAGTACTTATGGCAGGATGGTGTGGAAGAGAGCACTAATAGAATTATAGTATGGTAGACAGAATAGGTGGCATGATAGACTGGTAGACAGTATTGGTAGTATGGTAGTATTGTAGTCGGTACTGGTAGAATGGTTGTGTGGTAGACTGTACTGGTTGCAGGGGGGGGTGTGATTAACAATTCTGGTAGCACAGCCGAGTGGTAGACAGTACTGGTAGCATGATAATATGGTAAATAATACTAGTGTCATGATAATGTGGTAGACAGTACTGATAGCAAGGTAGTGTTCTGAACAGTACTGGAGTCACGGTAGAGTGGTAGTCAGTACTGGTATTATGGTAGAGCGGTAGACAATACTGGCAGCATAGTAGTGTAGCAGACAATACGGGTGGCGTGGCAGTGTGGTAGATACTACTTGTGTCATGATAGTGTTGCTGACAGTATTTGTGGTATGATAATGTGGTAATGGGGTTTGTTAGCATGTTAATGAGGAAGATAGCATGGTAGCATGGTAGTATGGTAGACAGCACTGGTGGCAAGGTAGTGTCGTAGTCGGTGCTAATGGCATGGTAGAGAGGTAACCAGTGCTGGTAGTAAGGTTGTGTGGTAATCAGTGCTGGTAGCATGGTAGTGTGGCAGACAGCACTGTTGGCATGGTAATGTGGTAGACATTGGTGGTATCATGGTAATATGGTAGAGAGTCCTGGTAGCATGTTAGTGTGGTAGTCAGTACTTATAGCATGGTAGTGTGGTAGACATTACTAGCGGCATGGTAGTGTGGCAGATAGTGCTGGTGGCACCGTAGAGCGGTAATCAGTACTGGTGGTATGATAGTGTGGTAAGCACTACAATTAGCATGAGAGTGTGGTAAACATTATTGATGACATAGTAGTGTAGCAGTCAGTAGTGGTAGCATGGCAGTGTGGTAGACTTTACTTCGGACAAGGTAGTGTGTTAGTCAGTACCAGTAACATGCTAGTGTGATAAGCAGTACTGGTGGATGGTAGTGTGGTGGTGAGTACTGTTAGCATGAGAGTGTAGTAGACAGTACTGAAGGTATGGTAGTGTCGTAGACAGCACTGGTGGCACGGAAGAGAGGTAATCAGTACTGTTAGTATAACAGTGTGGTAGACAGTACTGATAGCATGGTAGTGTGGTGTACAGTATTGGTGGCATGGTAGAGTGGTATTCGGTACCAGTAGTGTGGTAGTATGATAGTATGGTAGAAAGTACAAGTAACATAGTAGTGTGGCATGGCAGTGCTGTAGACGTTACTGGTGCTTGGTAGTTTGGTTGTTGGTTTTGCTATAAAGGTACTGTGATAGACAGTACCGGTGGTATGGTGGTTTGGTAGCCATTCTGGTAGTATGGTAATGTGGTAGACAGTACTGGTAGCATGGTATTGTTATAAATAATACTATTGGAGCAGTAGAGTGGTAGTCAATACTGGTATAATGGTATTGTAGTAGACATTACTACTAGTAGGGTAGTGTGGTAAACAGTACTCTTGGTTTGGTAGTGTGATAGCAGTACTGGTAACATGGTTTTGTGAACGGTACTGGTGGCACAGCAGTGTGAAAGTCATTTCCTTATAGCATGTTAGTGTGGTAGACAGTACTGGTGGCATGGTACTGTGGTAGACAACACTGTTAAAATGGTATTATGGCGAGCAGTACTTGTAACATGGCAGCCTGGTAGACTACACTAGTGGTATAGTGTGGTAGTCAGTACTATCAGCATGATGGTATGGTAGTCAATACTAGTACCACGGTGGAGTGGTAGACAATACTGGTGGGGTGGTAGTGTGGCAGACAATACTAGGAACATGGTAGGGTGGTAGTCATTACTGGTAGCATGGTAGTTTGGTAGACAGCTCTAATGGCATGGTATTGGTCAAGTCAGTACTGTTAGCATGGCAGCGTGGTAGTCAGTGCTGGTGACATGGTGGGGTGGTCGTCAGTACCAGCAGCTTGATATTTTGGTACATAGTACTGGTGGCACGGTAATTTTGTAATCAGCACTGGTAGCATAGTAGTGTGGTAGTCCGTGCTGGTAGCATGGAAGTATGGTAAACAGTGTTGGTGGCCTGGTAGTGTGGTCATCAGTGCTGGTAGCATGTTAGTGTTACAGACAGTACTGGTAACATGGTTGTGTGGTATTTAGCACTGGTAGGATGGTAGTTTTTTTTTATGTTGAAGGCTTCAGTCACGGACAAAAGTCCACATCAAGGCCGGGCCCTAATTGAAATATATAGAGAATTGAGAAAAGGGGAAAAACAGACAGGGAAAGTATTTACAAATTTTTGAGAAAAT
>JAUUDW010013430.1:0-10133 GCA_032361385.1 Panulirus guttatus | reverse complement strand
CAGCCAAGGGCTTAGACCCGCCAGCCAGAATATAGAACCGATTTCTGCCGCACCGCAAGGAATGCCATCACTATCATCACGTAACATCTGGAACGAGACAGATTTTAACCTATTTCAAGATGTAGATGAATTGGTGTCAAATCATTAATATCCATATCCTTCAGGAAGGAATTGTGTATTTCTTTTTAATGTGAAACAGTTATCAGGGGTTAGATGTGACCTATGACCCACAGTAACCCCACCCCTGGTCCTCTGTCTCCACAACGATCAGGACAACTGCTCTGAGAAGCTATGGCAACAGGATGTACCACAACATTTCACGCTCCTCTCTCGCTATGGCGACACAGGTAACAAACACTCTATAACATACCCTTTAATCGCTCTCCTCTCCGTCAGTTGATACGGAAGTTCCTTCAACTGTAAACAAAATTAAAAAGGAAAATAAATCTTCGAAGTTCTCACGACGGAAAAATACACAAATTAACCGTAATATCTGAGACGCTAATTACGTCTCTCTAATGACGGGCTGAAATACAGCTAACGATCGTTAGATTAGTCTTTTTGCGTCGTTAGGAAGATTTATACATGATGACCTTAAGCGATTCTTGCATTTCCACCATGCGAGAGTCTCCCTTAATTGCCCTAATCTCTCTTTCCAACATTAATTCTGGTTACTTTTATTTGGTCGTGGGAAAAAAAACTTCTTTTCTTTTGAGGAAAAATTTGGGTTCACTTCTGGAGCACGGCGGTGCGACCCCTGGCTATGATGGCATGACCTTTAACCTAACTATTTTTAGTCATCACACCCAAAGGTCGTACCTTCGTGGTCAAGGGTCGTATTGTCGTCGTGCTCAAGGGTCGTACCGTCGTCGTGCTCAAGGGTCGTACCGTCGACAGTTAAGAATTAAGATAAGAACAGCTAATCATTTCCACTCGTACTTTATAACTTGCCTGCTGTACTGTCCTCTCGTGCCCCCCTTAATGTCGAGTACATCTCATACCCGCAATGGCTTCGGATGACACTCAGTTGAACCGACCACAGATTGCAATTTACTGCGAAAAAAAATATGAATAACTTAGCTAAAAAATATCCGTCACGTATATGATTTAGGGGCTTACTTTTCAGCCAGGATCCGACCGGACATCCCACTTATAAGTGTAAGTAGAGGAACTGCGTCTGTTGTGTAGCGAGACCTTCGCTTCATGACTGTGACAAGTCGTACACACAAGTTCATCTTAAGAGCCCAAGGCTTGTAAGGTTGAAACGCTTCTCTCACGCCAAAGAAAATCTCGACCGTTATGACGGTGATGGTGTAGCACTGTGCTCGCGTAAATCCCTGTGATCCATCTTGCTGTGCGAGGATCCACGTCTTGTGATCCCTTAATGAGGGGGGTCTGTGGGCGTTGGCTCTGGCATGAGGGGGATGTTTTAATCATCTGGGGAGCCTGACTGCGATGCCTCGGTGCATCAGGACGGGTTTAATTGGACCAAACTCCTGCGCTTTGATGGCTTACTGTAACATTATATGTCCCTTGTTATTCTTGGAGAAATTCGTGGTTCTCACATCTATCTCTCTCTCTCTCACTCACTCACAGTCTCTCATTATCTCAGCAACCAGCAGAGATGCAAGGTCGATATATCTCTCTCTTTCTTTTCCCACTGCCTTTCGCCTTCATACTATCTTCTCTCTCTTTATATATTGCACTAATTTAGAGATTTAACTCAGCTCAATGTCGTATCATTTTGATGTTCCAACTCTTCACTCTCTCTCTTCATGGCACTTCTAATTTCTGTAAGGTTCTCTCAGTTCTGGGTGACTGTGTCTAGCTCCCTACGATTTCCAAACTTTACACATTGCTCACAGAAGATTTACTGACGATAGACTTCTAACTACTGACCGCAGATTTCTAGCAACTAACCATAGATTTCTGACTACTGACCATGGATTTCTAACTTCTGATAACTATAGATCCTTAGCATATAGCAGTCTTATTTCTTTCAATGGCTGTGTGGTCTTGAAAATGACAGTCGTTCCTGGGTAAAAGTAACCAGTGTGCTTTCAGATGACGCTGGTTAGTGTGATGATCTGTCGTCGCTGTGAGCTGCTGGGAGGGTCAGGTCAGGTCACCCCTGTGGGGGATAGGGTGAGCCACAGGCATACCAGAGGTGGTGGCGAAGGTCTGGCCTCACCACAAGAGCACACCCGCCTGACATGCGTATTCCAAAGTAATTCCATCTAACGCTTACTCTAAGAGAAGGGGATTCCCTGTTGAACTGTACTGAACAGGTTGAAAATAGTGGATACCGTTATGTAATTCTGGTATTTCCTTCGTTAACGTGATTAATACAGAGTTAAGCTTCAGTGGTCACCACCAGGTGGGGAATGGGCGGGCCAGTCGCTAGTCTAACCCCTGACACCCCCATTCTCTCTCCCTCCTGGCAGCACGAGCTGGTCGTGGCGGCGGAGGCCGGCGACCGGACGGCGCACGCCATCGTGCACGTGACTGTGGTCGACGTGAACGACAACCAACCCTTCTTCCTGGAGAAGGATCTCCAGGTGACCGTCGTCGAGGAGGACGACTCGAACCTTCCTGCCGTCATAGCCAAGGTCAGTGATGGATTAAAGGTCACTTAAGGACGTTACAGGTAGCCTATACACTTCAACACAATATATATATAGTCTTTTAAGGTAGCCTAGGCGAACACGACTATCGCTATAAGCGGAACTTTTCTAATTCATGTCTACCATGTTTTCCTCAACGCCTATTGAGTACGTTCAGAAAAACTGGATTCTCACAAGCACTTGTGTGTTTCTATATGCTTTACTTGTGTGTCTTGCCATTAGATATGTGCACTACCTTACATATACATATGAGGACAGACCTTGGCCGACATGGTTGATAAAATTTTGTCGTGCGTAGACGTCTATAAACCAGTTTTGTCCCTTGTACATAGATTTGTGTCTTATTTGTGCCTTGCATACGCTATACTCCTCGCGCGCGCGCGCGCGCGCGTGTGTATAGAGAGAGATAATCTCAACCACTGCCACTTTCAGCTTGTCTTTGCAGCAGTGAAGGGTCAACCCCGACTTAGACCAAACTCCCTGAAGTCTCAGATGAATATACGCGGCTTTATTAGTCAGAGGCCAGGTAATTAACGCAGCCTTCATCCGTCATTAGTAACAAACTAGCCTCCCGTTATCGTAGACTTCATTAATTACCGAGTAACTTATCCAGTCTTCATTAATGGATGTTTGATCAGTTCACGCGTTCATAACCTTGGGAAAGTAATGGTTTGCCAGCCTCCAGGGAAGGGTGGATAAGCTATGAAACTTGTCATTATCCAAGTTATGTAAATGGAGGAGATGCAGATCTTTGGCCCTAGCTACTGTGACTGGTGCGACGCATTTGTCTTCCAGTGACGTACCCCTAAATACCGTTATGAATTAAGTAATTAATAAATCATTAATCTGTCTGCCCAATTCGTTTTAATGAAGATTAACAACTAGAAACGGCCTAGCACTGCAATATTGTTTACAGAAGTTACTGCAATGAGACTACTGAAGTTACAGTCACAAAAAAATGTCGCGTGCATAAATCATCTGGTAATTAATTTCATTGTATGTTGCTTTTGGATATTATTGAATTTTACCGTATTTATTGCATAAATTTGAATATACATGCAGCTCGGTTAATTGCCTACCGAGTACTGTACGGTCACTAAGCAAGAATTTCGTACCATAGGCGTGAAATATACATTGCAAAAAGATTTGCGCTTAGATAAAAGTCTTGTTGTGAAACTTTTCAACGTAACATTTTACTTCCTGGCGGTTTAAGAGACTTTCCATGTCACCGACAGTTTTTATTCGGCTCCATCTTATTTTTACTTCTTATGTTGTATTGATACAATTCATGGATATAGATGCTACGAAATTGTATTAGGTATGGAGGAACCAGAACATTATTTCTAACTATTAGTCAAGGGCGAGTGGCAGGAACATATTGCCACTTTTGGTAATTCTTCCTCCACATCCATGTTTGCTGAAGGCATAACTCAAATTAGCGACGCAGTACTGTTAGTGGCCCTGTTGGATCACAGGTGCAATTTAATGATGAATATACTTTCCTTTGTACCAATATATAGGTGGAATTGTTGACTTTCACCGCAGAAAGTTGTTGCAGTTATCATGATTCCTACAAACAGCTGTCCTCATCCTCGATGGAAATATCCTTCAAATTCACAGGAAATTTTCTGATGTCCGGCGAGATTCATTGCCTTATAACACTCACCTTTAAGCCTATTCTTTTAATTTGGGGGCGATGAGTTTATTTTCTTCTTTTGAAATTTATATCATTATTAACCAGGTATTCATTCTCCATCCTTATTGATAATTTCAGGTTACCTCTCCAGGTTGACTTTGCTTTCTTCTGTAAATACTGCACAAACTTTGGAAAATAGTAATGTGTCAGTTATCGAAACTTTATAAAGTGGCGGGGCTGCACTGATACTTATCGGATCCTCTTTTCAGATTTTATAGGGTAAAGTTTAATCTATAAAGTGACGTAAAGATAATTCACCCGGTGTACTCTTACGATAAAATAGGGTTCTCTAGTTTACACTGTACTCAATATTATACTGAAACGTTTAGTATAATCAATTCATTACTTAGTACTCATTTCACTTCCTGTATACTTAATCCTTGTTACAATTTATGGTTATTTTTAACAAACTCTTCTTTGTAACATAAAGCTTTCCTAGACGTCTTTGGGCGTATTCTGTTAATATAGATTTGTTAAAGAAGATTAAGAGCCAATGATTTAGAAAAAAAATATATATGAACGTAAATTGTAATCAGAATTTAGCGTATATGAAATTAATCTAAATCTAGTGCAGTACAAAAAAAGAATAATTTTGCCTCTAGATTGCCCATTTTGTCAACGGAATAGCCATGACAGCAGTGAAATTATGATCATGGTAGCATCATATGGGGTTTGATTTCCATATATTTACGCCGGTTGTGATATCAGGGGTGAAAACTTTTGTAATTTATGGAGCAATATTATAATGTATTTTGCATTATTTGGAAGAATATTTTTGCTTCATTTTTATGTTCTACCCATATCAGAATACACCTGTTTATTTTTTACGGATTTTGTGCGATATTCCTGGCCAACCTTCCCCGAATTCACAATTTCATTTACCATCTCTGCTTAATTAGTGCTTCGTGGGTAGCTGTGTATTCGTGTTTATGATTAGTGAATATTGAATTATACATAAATCTGGCCTTTTGCTGGATATGTTCTGTTTGGCGTGAGTCGCTGGTATGACATGTGAGGGTGTAAGCGAGGTTGCGGCACGATAGTTATGGACGCAGCGAGGGGCGAGAACGAGGTGATTAAGCACAGTATGTTGAAGATGAAAGTGCGGCACTGAAGTGAGGAAGGTTTTCATGCAGGTAAGGCGATGTTATGACATGAGTACGTACCGTGAGGTGATACAAGTTGAGGCTATGGGATGTGAAGTGACTGAGTTCGGTGATGATACGAGCCAGGTATTATGACCGGTGATCAGTGGGTATGATGTGAAGATGCAGGTATTGGTAAGGCTAATAATCGGGTACTGGATATGGAAAAGAGTTGGGTGACAGTGAGGGATAAAGGACATCGAATGAGACGAGTGAACTGACTTTGCGATACAGACCATCGTGGATGTGATGGTGCAAGTGTTGATAAAAAACAAATACCACGGATTTATCGGTGATGACATCCGCCAGTGATCAGTAATTACGTCTCCCATTTATCTTACAAAATGTATACTCGCGCCCCAGTAAATTCATGGAATTAGGGCATCCCATTTTTTTTATAGTAAACAACCAAAACAATATCATTTCATTGTTTTCCTCGTCTGTGGTAATACTTGACGTTTTACCTGGAAAATACTAATGAGAACCTTGTAGGTAGTTATACAAATTAGATATTCTGGGCTTACCATAATGAACTGTTTTAATCTGTACCGCGCAGTATGCCAATTCTCGGGAGAGGGCCAAGGATAATGACGCCCTAAATCCAGTTCGGAAAACCTGGAGAATTTATTCATTACATTAGTTGTTCTCCACCTGCGGTTTTAGTCGGTTATTTTGTGCATGATACGTTATTTGCATGTATATACTCATGTTTTACTGCATGTTAACACATATATAACTTGAAGAACTGGTGTTAACGTGATATATGAGGTTATGGTGTGTGTGGTGTACAGGTTGTGGCCAGGGACCCAGACGGCGTGGACGAGGAAGGTCTTGTGTACAGTGTTGGGGGAGACGGTGTGGACGACCACTCCCCCAGCGACGCCTACTTCACCATCAACCCTCACACCGGGGACCTCCTGCAGCTAAGGGTGAGTCTTTTTTTACTGGTGCTGGTGGTGGTGCTGGTAGACCCAGCTGCTTGT
Organism: Panulirus guttatus; assembly: GCA_032361385.1. Taxonomy (NCBI): domain Eukaryota; kingdom Metazoa; phylum Arthropoda; class Malacostraca; order Decapoda; family Palinuridae; genus Panulirus; species Panulirus guttatus. Next base: position 3,685 of record JAUUDW010013430.1, on the reverse strand, counting down.
GTTGGTACCGTACTACTACTGACTTGTGTATTTGTAGATTTATCGACCTTTCTCATATAAGAAAAGTTGCTTTAGTGACAAGGTAAAAGAGAAAAGCGGTTTTCAGTGAAAAAAGTGGAAAAGGTGAAAGGTAATTATTAGACATTACAAAGCCTTTAAAAGTAATTATGGGATGGTGGCTGTGGTGTCTGAACTTCCCTGCAGCGATAGGGAGCGACCCTAATGGAACCCACTGTGATCAGCGCTAAACCACAGAATGTTGCCTTTTAGTGCAGTATTCAACTCCAGTGGGATAAAGTAGGCCTGCAATGTATATTAATGCTTTTGTTTTCGAAATATATGAAAGTTTTCCTTTTTTCTGAGTTTTGCTCATCTTAAAGTACCTTTAAGGAAATTCGCTTCTGCCTACCGGCAAGCACTAAAGAGTCGCCCTCCCAAACCCAGTCTAAAACTCCACTCCACTATGCATAACGTTAGCCCATCTGAAATTACATCCCGGGACACGCACGAGTTACGCTTTCTCTCCTGCCTTCTGGACGCCGCCCGTCTCATCAACGTTATAAACACTGATTCAGCATAACGCAGGACCTCAGGTGCCCAAGTCGCAACTTTCATCCTGAAGACACTGAGCTGTTACTGCTCATTGCTCAACATTCACTCCAGACACACATCACAACTTGACCTGTTGCATAGGACGTTGGCTCTACGGAATCACCCATTAGGAGTGGATCCTGGAGGGAGAAAGTTAAGATATCCCTTTCATAATCCCGCTGACGCATAACACTATCTCTCCATCGTGACATTTAAAAACGATGTTAAAGAAACAGAACATTGCCATGATAGAGATAAGTATAGTTATCAAGATAACTCACCCCGGTGATTATGAAGTGATATCAGAAGTAAATATCCTTTATGGGGACATGAAAATCTCGCCGTGGTATCCCACTCATTACGTGATGATATTGTGAATGCTGGCAGTTTACAAAAGTTTTATAAATATTATGAGAGAAAGTTAAAGAGATATGGCCCTACGAGAACAGAACTCCCTCTCCGCACAGTACAAATAGGTAATTATTGGTTAAGGTCTTACCTAGACACAGTAATACACATTAAATGAAGCAGTGTTATGAGACTAGCACAAGATGAGAAGAAAAAGTCTTTTCGTGTAAAGAAATACGTTAGATAAGACTCAGGAGTTCGATCTAGTCCAAAGAATCACGGTAAAGTTAGATACAGTTTGAGGCAAGTTAGGTAAAGTTAGAGCCAAGTTTTGTTAGATACAGATGGAGCCGGTCAGTATGTGGCTTATGTTAACTTTAGTCAGTCTCCAGGATACGAATTGGATTTTATTTCCTTAAGCCTAGCCACGTCGTCATGATCCTTGTATAGGAAAAGAAAGATACGAGAGAATAGCAGTCACATCCATGCAGTCCGCATATACGACACTCTTGGGATTTATGGTCATAATGAAACAATCAGGCCATAAAACTTGGACGAAGTGGGGGATATTTTGCTCGTTGCCCATTTGCCAAACTGGCGAATATGTAATTAAATGATGAGTCTAACTATGAAACTGTTTTTAGGCCGACAGTTGAGTATACGTACTAATAGCTAATGCATCTAAAAAGTTTGCAATTTATGGCAAATATATGTTTAGGACTCTGTAGTGTTGGACGGAAATAAATTGGGAGTCTGTCGGCGGGTGAGTGTTGTGAATGTTGACGGCCAGCGAGCGGACGCAGGGGTGGACCCTGGTCACGTCTGGAGCGGCACCCCGGGGAAGGAACCCCCTCGCTGGATCGTCAACACCTTTAACGGAGAAACACGCCCACGGTTTGGGGAGAAGGAAAATGCCCCTGGGGAGCCTTCCCGCGTGAGTGGAGTTGGTGGTCGACCTCTGGAGATGGGGATGCTTGGACACAACAAGCCTAGGTTACAACACTTAATAGGTCCGGTTGTAAGGAGCTGTGGAGGATATCTGGTACAGGAATATTGTGACAATTTATTTTAGGAGGAAGATTATAGTTTTAATCCCTTGAGAACGACCGTCCTGCCGTCAGTTACGACGTTGCAGCCCAAGACGCGCGACGTTACCGACCACGATCGCGACTTTACGACACCCGGGTATGATGGCCTGGCCCTTTGACCCAACCCATAATTGTCAGATGACAGCCTAGCCATCATACCCAATGGTCGTAACGTTGTACTCAAGGGTCGCATTGGAGTATTCAGAGGGTTAACGTTTATATTCGTGGTGGCGCATCAGGGTGCACAAATTCGCAGACTTAGGCAGAATTATTTAGAAATTACTCGATTTATGGATCTCTTCATCTTTCATCGCAGCACATCGCAAATTGACTAACCATCGCCCGATAGTACTGAGATGTCCCGCCACCTCAGAATCTGTCTGGTTTCCCCGTTGCCGCCTTCATAAATGTTCTTCATTTTCTTTTTCTTGGTCCATTTTCTTATCGTGGTCACACCAAGCCTATCTCACGCCGTCCACCAGCTGACTGGGGAAACACTGATATCAATTTTTGCTGGGTTGAAATGCGGTGATTCAGGAGTTTGTGTGCCTTTTCAAGTTTTTATCGACCAGTTAATTGTATTAACAATGATTTAATGATAAGATATTATAAGTGATTTTGTACGTACATGGACATGGATTTGCATTTCACATACACTTTGTTTTTTCTGTGATGAGAAAGTAATAATATGCTGGGTTTCTTGAGCGTTCGTAGCATTTTCTCCCCTATTTTATGATTATTAACATAAGGAAATGCTATTGATTATTTTTTTTTTATTCTAACGAAATCTGACAGCATAACTAACCCTATTAGTTTAAAGGGCTTCGTTGTATGCTAACCTGCTAAACACCTGTTATTCTTTACATGTTGAAAATGGGGACTTTCCCTCATTTAACTATATTCTATCTGTATAAGCTTGTTTATAACCTGGTACCTTTGTGGTTATTTCACCGCTGGTGGTTCATTAATAGTTGTATTCCGGTCTTTGTTTGTTGTAAAGTCGATATTGAAAATCCCGTATTGCTACGACTACGTAAGTCGCTCCGTAAGGATTGTTAAGGATACCAAATGTAATATAACTTTTCTTTTTTCTTGAAAGCGATTTATTTTCCCGTATCTGCCGATTCAGGACGTAAAATCAGGGTACTTGTCACTGTGCTGTAGTTTGGAAACTGGAGAATAATGCACTTTCATGACAGTATGGTCGATGGTCGCTGACATTCCTGATGCTTTCACCGGACGCAAATTGGTAGTCCGAGCCGGAATCAGGGGAAGCCTAGCCCTGGTATTAAATCATGTTCTCCTGCGGGGAACCGTTGAGACCAATCATCTCCCTGACCGCAGGAGGCGAGGCCGCCCAGGCTCCTCCACTCATGAATAAGCAATCACTTCAATTTGCAGTCTTATTGCCCGACTCAAACACTCGCTCTGGTAATTGTCTTTTATTTACCAGGAGACTCAGGTATGCAGACTGCTTCATCCTACTTGATGAGATATAAAGTAGAGGATAAATCATTTATTTATAGACTGTATAGACTGTATATTATTCCTATATTTACTGTTGTCTTCATGTTTCTCCTTTACTCTTTCGTCTCCCACTTCGTTTTCAAGCCAATCTATGCACAAATTTATTCTCCATTCGCAGTAGAGTACACGCA
>JAUUDW010013419.1:0-10133 GCA_032361385.1 Panulirus guttatus | reverse complement strand
CAATGCATAATTTTAGGTATAGGTTATTCTTTGGAGTTTTCATGGGAATTAGATCATCTTGAGGGGCCATATTTTGGTCAGATGGGATTAGTTATGAAATCCCCATTAAGAAATTTAGGATATTGATGGATATTTGCACTGTAGGTGTACCTATAATGAGATGGAGTTTGCAGTTGGTGATAAACAGTAAAAAGTTTGTGAAAACATGTGAAACTGGTAACATCAGTTGAAAGTCTGCTTTAAAAGGAAGAATTCCTCTTTTAGGGATAGTATATGATATATAACTTAATGGACTGACCATGTCATTACTAGTAAAGGTTTCACAGACAAAAAGAATGTGAAGCTGTAGTGATATGGGATATTGTGCATTTGATTACAGGAAAACTTAATGCTAGTTTTTCTTGGAAGTAAATATCTATCATTTTATAATACTTTTTAAAATGTTATGATTGCAGAATCACTTAAAATCAATTAGGCTTCCTTAATCATTTTACTTATCTGTGCACTGCATAGTTTTCTAGGGTGAAATTTGGAATGGTTGACAAAGAGTGACAGATATAAGGTCTTACAAAAAATGTTAGTGTATATGAATTAAAGAAAAACAAATGTGGATCTCGGTAAAAGGTGATTCTATAAAACAAGGACATTGGAGTTAAATGGATTCAGAAGAGAGGTCTTTGTGAAGAGGGAAGGATTCAAATCTAGGAGAATGAGTCATTAAAGGTGATGTCTGTAAGAAGTGGAGAGAATACTGTAAAGAATGGATTGGGAATGGTGATATATGAGGCTTGGGTATTAGCATAATAAGATTAGAGATAAGGAAAATGTGGAGAGGAAGGTATTATAAAGAGAAAAATATGAGGAGCAGTGATACACGTAAGAAATGGGAAAGCCTGGAATGAAAGGGGGTTTGACATCAAGATGATGAAGAATGGAAATAAAACCATAGCTTAGTGTGTTTAGGAAGTATGAATGCCAGCATGGGAAAGTAGTCATGTGCCTGATTGGATTAAAATGAGTGGTTGTTCTACTGTACAAAGAGAAAATTACTATATTGTGAGAATTACAGAAGTAATAGTTCTGTAGCTTAGTTGTTCATGTTGTATAGTTTGTAAAGTAGGTCTGTAAATGTTTCTTAAAAGGGGTCACTGAATTCTTAGTAGGGGAAAAATGAGATTGATATACAAGTTGAAGAGGGAGTGAACAACCATGGCCAGAATTACCAACCCTGTTGCTCTGAAGCCAGTTTTCAGAACATCACTACCTGTACTTACACCTCCAAATAACTCACTACACAGTGGGTCAGATTAAGTCTTGGGTGCCAACTGTTCCCAAGTTTTCAGAAAATATAAATTAAGTTTGATCTTAGAATTCTCCATTCTTTCGCTTGTGCCTGAAGAAAGATTTGAACATGGACTGGATTCTATCAGGATATTATTGGAACAACAAAGAGTCCACATCCACATTTTGGTTGATGTGTATAGAGCTATATAGTTTATCACCTTCTTTATTTCTATCCCAGTCCACTGGATCTCTAGGAAACCATCATTCAGTCTCTGTTTTTCACTTGCTTTTTTTTTATTTATTTTTCCATAGTTAGTATTCCAGGAGCATTACGAAATGAGAATGTGTAGCTGTGGTGTTTGCTCTAGCTCTTTGTTGCAGCTCTTGGCACTTAATTTGCAGTCTGTTGATAAGCATGACCACTAAGTGTTTTTGCTTCATAAAAGATAAATTCCACTGCATTCATACTTTTAGGTTTATAACCCCTAAAAATCATCAAAGTATTGGTCTCATGGTGGCATAAGTAGAGAAATTAATCTGCTATTCCATATAAAAATGTGCTAGATCATTTGTGCCCTGTCATGGTCCCAAAATGTAACTGTTCTCCAGTGTTTCTTTGTAATTATATGAAGGATTCCTTGTATATCGGTGATAATGTCTTGCAATAGATTTATAACGTTATGGAACACGCATACCTCTCTCAAATCACAATGAGAGAATATGAACATTATGTGCACCTAACTCGCATAAAGGCATTAGAGGCTAGGAAGAAGCCAGTTACTAAGGTCTGAATAATCAAGATCCACTTTTTATGGTGCATCACTTGAACTGTCTCTTTACTTCCCATTTGATTCTCAAGATCCTGGCTCACTACTTCCTATATAGTCTTTGAATAATGTTTTCAAGTTTATATTGTTAGCAGGCTTAATTTTGTCTTTGATGCCTTGAATGGAGGTGTTTCCTTTGATAGAGATGCCATCCTTTATTGAACTGTTGTCTGTACTAGGGGTGCTGCCCTTACTTAAGTTGTTGCCCAAGGCCCAGGCTTCAGTGGCCCTTGCAGAAATCCAGCCCTGCACAAGAGAGATTCTTGTGAATCAGATAATGGAGAAATTAGAGAAAAAGAAAATAGTAGTATGAGAAAGGTTTGCAATAGGTATGGAAGTGCAAGAGAGTTGCGTATTATCTCCTTTTTTTAAATATTTTATGGAAGGGATATTACTTAAGTTGGCACTGAGATGAGAGGAATTGTAGGTCACAGCTTAACATCAATGGACCATATGGAAACTTCCCCATTTGCTGTATGCAGATGAATGTTGTTCTTATCTTAGAATCAGAAGATGAATTGGGTAGGTCACTTTGCTTTGATGATGTGTGTAGGTAGGAGTGGAAACTTGAAGGTTATTTCATGTGAGCCCAAGGTGCACTAATAGCTTTCACAAATGGAAAGAATTTGTGTGCAGGAAGTTATGTTGAAATGCTTGTCTCAGCTGTCATCTGTGAGTATAAAACAGGTTCTGTAGCTCAAAGTAAAGATGGAAAACAGCAGCAATGGACAGGTAGGGTATAAGATTAAATATACTAGCTTCTTCTGGCCTTGGACCTAGCCACTTCATAGGTTGAACCGATAGTGTGAGATACAGTACTGGTAGTTCAAGTAACAGTGTTCGTTGCTCTAGGTATGGTGCCGGATGTTTTAGGCATGGTGCTGGCCTAGGTATGATCATAGTTCTAGGTATGGTGCTGTTTGATCTAGGTACGTTGCTTGTCGTTCTAGATATGTTGTATTTCTAGATAGGGTGAAATTTGGTGTAGATACATTGTCATAGGAATTCAGAGGGCAGCCAACCATTAGGTTCTTTTGAGGCTGGTTGTTTTTGATATGGTACCTGTTATTCAAGCTACGATGTTTAGTTTTAGGTATGGTATTAGTTGTTCTAAGTAAGGTACCAGCTCTAGACACTGTGCTGGATATCTTAGGCTACTGTGCTAGTTGTTCTTCGTATGGTGTGTGTTGTTCTAAGATGCCAGTTATTCAGGTACGTTGTCAGTTGTTCTAACGTTTTCCTCAATCACACACAAAATCACCAATTTTATTAGTGATATGAGGAGTCCTCAGAATGGTGCATGGACGAAAACATGTATTGATGATATGGCATTATAAGAGGAAAAGATGAAAACAGTTGATGAAAATCTATAGCTGTATGGTTGAAAGCACTGAGAAAAAGAAGTAAACTTCATAAGTCATGCGTTGAGTGAATTGTTAAGTTTTCCAGATGAAGATTGGAATGATTTTTGATATTGTGGAGTAGAGGCATTTGGTGTCACTTAGAGGTATAAACGAAAAGAATGATATATTTTGATGAATCAACTCGTTTGAAAAATGATAATTTGAAAATGTTAACAGAAATGTGGACACTGTTCACTTTAGAACTGTCCCAAGTAGAATATTTTTGAATGAAATAAGTTATTTACACTTGATACACCACTTTAATTGAGTTGAAGGTATACAAAGATGAGTGAGTGAATGTGAATGTATTACGGGTATCAGTTTGTATAGATTTCTTTGAAAGACTTAATTAAAGATGGATATATCTGCATAATATCACAAAAAAGTAGGATTTTCATGTATTGTTATTTAAACTTAGAACCTTCCCTTTGTAATTTTTGCACAACGAAACATGATTATATACATCATGATGACCACATTACTTGACTGAACTTGACTTGTCTATATTCTAGTGACAAAGAGAGGGTGAGAATTATTTTTATTTAACTTTTTAATAAACCATCTTTGTGAGAGTATTATTTAAAACCGTAATATTTTTTTCTGTGCAGATTTAGGTATGACAGTAAATGTTTGATGTGGAAAAGGAAAAGATTCAAGAGAGATTAATTATAGCCTTTTTTCTACGTATCGAGCACACCTAATATTGACATCAGGTTTGGATTTACATAGTAGTTTCTCGGTATAATGGTAGCCAATTGTCTTTTCCGACAAATATCTAAAAGAGCACTAAAACGTTCGCAGAAGACTTATGTACGTTGTTTGGCTATCACAGAAGTAAAACAGTCGCCATTTCTAGCTGATAGATGAGCTTATTTGAAAAGTATGATGAGGGTTATTGTAAGAAATGTATACAAAAATGAGGAAGAAACAAGGAACAATGAAATGAGAATAGTAATGTGAGAAAACAAATGTTAAAGAGAATAATTTAGATTTGGGTGTGTTAAATGGCAGATGCTGTACCGTAAATGTTGCCGAAGTAATTAACCGTCAGTGAAAGGAAAGATAGTCCTCTAACCTATACCAATGTTGTGCTCACGGGGGATTATGACCATCTCATTTGCTCCATGGAACGTTCATATCGTGTGTCATCAGCGTACTGTAATGACTGTATCTCAGTACATGTAGTTAGTTTTTTTTTTCCTTTTGTTGTCTAAATTTAGGCATGATCATATATTTCCTACAATTATATGTTAGAATGGTGAGTAGCGTCTTGTACTTTTGCAATATTTTGATATTGGGTCTTCATGGAAGAGGTTGATGACTAGATACGGTGGCACAGAACCAGTTTATAGTCTTGTGCTCAAATTAAGGATACGTTATTAATGGTCCATTTAGCCGACCTCATTGAATCTATGCAGAGAGGTCTGTGCTAGTAGAATGGCTCATTCACCAAATTCATTAGAACCAGTAAGATACGTAGCCAATACCCCATTGGACCAAACACACTTCCTAACAATTTTAATGTAGGAGTTCTGTCTTGTCATCCGGTCAAGCTGTTGTAGAGGTTATGTTAAATGTTTATCGGTAATGATAATGCCAAGACGTGCTGATAATCCATTCTCCCCCTTGCTTGGCAGTGAAGTTTTGTATTTTTATGGTTCAGTGATGACAATAAGATTCTGCCGTGGATATATATGGAATAAAGTACGTTCGGAGAATGCAGTAAGAGTGAAAGTAGTTGTTGCATGTGGGTGACACAGTTTGCGGGGCGAGTCGGTGTAAGAGTTGCAGGCACAATGCAAGTCTACATTAAAGAGCATATAGAAGTTTTACTTTTTGCTTTGTTATGGTGGAAAATAGAGTGAAGAAACACTAAATTGTATGTATACCGTGAGATGAGTACCAGATAGTATGGTATTAATAGAAAAGTATTTTGCTGCAGGGCTTGAACGCGCTTGATGACTATTTGAGACTTCTATTTTTATAACAAACTCTAGTACGGAAATGACACATTGGTATGAAAGAGTAAGATGATGTCAGGATAGTCTTCAGATGACGCAGCACAAGGGATATTTACTTTAATAATCACATTGATAAACATTGTTCTTCCGTGGAGTACTGGTCTGGTGTACAGATTTCTACTGTAATACGTTACGGCTTTAATACGCGTTGAATATGTAAATATTAATAGGCCTTTATTTGTACGTACTGCATCTTTGATAAAGTATTTAAGTGACTGAATTATTCTTAAGTGCACTAACGCAGCCATTCATTTAATAATGAACTATTTCTTTCGACTATAGCATTCAGATTACGGAAGAAATGTTATTTAACTTTAAATGTAAAATAGGAATATATTGAGAGGTTTGTACAGAAATCGTGTGTGTGTGGAGATTTGCTTGTCGTTATTTTTTTTTTTTTGACCAAGAGCGTTGATGTGCACTGTATAATTCATGTTGCATGGACGGGCGAAGGCTAGTGACTAGGTGCAGAGCTATTGTCGTTCAGAAAAACTTAATTATTTCTTGTGTAGGTTGGAGGATTTCTTGAGTAACATGTATGATGTCATATATAAAAATAGAGATGAACCATCTTTACGAGAAAGAGAGAGAGAAAGTTTGAGGGCTAGGATAAGTGGGATAAGCTTGAGGTTAACGTGAAGCCGAAGTGATGGTGGAGGGGGAGGAGGGGTTGAGCGTGGGCTGCGGGGTGGAGTGTTCTGGACTGGAGCCCACCGCCACCCGTATAAGGGCACGAGCTGGACGACCATCACCTACTGCTTCCCTTCAATGCCCGACTTGTGAATTAAACTCTAGCCTCATGATGTTGGGAATGCTGATAGGGTTCTAGGTCCAAAACTACAGTCTAAGACCATAACGGTGTACTTCAGTAAGTTTGCATGTTACTTACAAGAGTTAGAATATTAGGGTTAGTCATCGCGGAAACTTTTGCAACTTATCTTTAAGTAAACTAGTTAAGCGCAGACAATGTAGCACATCATGTATGTACCTATTTCGTCCAGCCACGGGTTATTGTTCCGAGAGTATGAAATATAGATTAGAGTAAAGATGGAGGAAGCGGGAATGTTATGTGGGCGGGACGAGGGCTGGGCGAGGGTTGCGTGCCAGGAAGAATGGGCGGGCCATGTTCCAGAGGTTCATGCCCACCTCCCTCCCACTTGTTCTAGGTCTTAGTTATGGAGATATGCTTCACCTGGAGAAGTAGATAGTTATCAACCAAAAGTTACTGTGTAAAAATGTCGTGCCTCAGAAGGTAGTCTTTGTGATGTAAGAACTCGTCGAGTGTAATACAGGAAATAGTGACTGGTGTGGGCGTTGTTCATCTGTAGGGGCCTTGGCGACATCGTGTTGTCTGACGTCACAAGCGTGTGGGCGGGGACAGGTCTGACCTGCTCCACCTATTATTTCTATAGTTTTACACACTGTACTATAACGGCGTTTGATTTTTTTAAACATATGCTTAGTGTGTAAATGATAGTGTGAGCGTGGTATAACATTTTATAATCACGTTCACGATATAGAAATGATGGAATGAGGCAGATGTGTGGGCAGAAAGTGGGCGGAGACTAGGGCAGCCGGCAGCTGGAACAGCACCTCTCGTCACCAACCAGCGTTTAGTACCCCCCACCTGGCTGGAGGAGGGAGCTGTGGTCTCGTAAAACCTAGTTGCCTCACACTATCCAGTCGAACTCCTTTGACTAGCTTACTGTAGTGAGAGAAAGATGCGATGTGTGCCGTGACGTAGCTGTAGTATATGGTACATGTTCTCTGTACAAAGCCTGTAGCTTTGCTTATAGGTATTGGAGAAAATGAAGGTTCAGAAGTGACAGAATTTGATTGTTCAATTGATGGTTTTATGAACTAAAAGTTGTGTGGCGACCTTAGTGAGGGTTTAGACAGTGCTTGAAAACGAAAGAAATGGAAGGTTTGGGCAGCAGGAACCTGCAAGGTGGGTGGAGCTCCACCCTGGAACATAAAAGTGGCAGTACTATCATGAGTCGCAGTTTGACCACGCATCATGTGTCCTCCAGTATGTCAAGAGCTGTATCAAGTAATGTGGCGAGTATGCGGATGTCAGGCAGTACATTTTCCAGCTCCAACATGTTTAGCTTCGATGAATCACGATCAAGCACGACGAGTGGAGACACGTCTCGTCGCAGTCTTTCCATCGCCAACATGGGGTGTCGATCGCTGGAGTCTCGTATGCCTACTACTAGCCTTTCTGTTACTTCCAGCCCGAACTTTAGGCGCTCAAGTGACTCCAGTTCATGCACTAACTCCAGTATACAAAGCTCAAATACTTCAAGGCCACATTTGACCAGATCGAATGCTACAAGTTCTGACATCAATTTTTCCAGTAGTTTACGCAGTTCCAGAACATTAGGACCAAACGGAAGCAAATTGAGTACCAATAAGTCAAGTATTAACAGTTCCAAGGCTTCATCACTCGGGCATAGTTCCAAAACTAATGAACCAAGCTCGAATACATTGAAACCAAATCAACCGAGTTCGAAAACTAAAAGGTCCAGCATGCCTAATGCGAATACATCAAAATCAAGCACTGCAAGTACAAGTAAACGAAAGCCTAACCACTTGAACTTGGCCGCTTCCAGCCAGCCAAGTACCAGTTCACGTACAGGGACTTCAAGACGGACCACCGTGCCCAACACACAGCGAGCCGCGCCCACTAAGTCTGATTCCAACAGACTGTCAAAAATAAAAGAGTCAGGCAAAACCATTAGAAAAGGAACTGCAGTAGGTTCAGGCCTCGGTACACGGGAAGTTCGGCTTGTTACCCAAACCAAGACGAGTAGGGTTGAACCCGGCACCCAGACAGGTGGGGCTGACTCCATCACCCAGGAAGGTGGGGCTGCCCAGGGCACCCACGCGGTTGGGGCTGACCTCGACGCCTACACAGATGGAGCTGACCCCGACACGCATACAGGTGGGATTGATTCGAGTAAAGAAATGGGTGGTTCGGATGCGGATACTGTGACGGACAACACAGAAACCATGGTAGATGCTGACCCCACTGTCCGTCACGGGAAGACCTCCAAGATGGGTGATCGCACTGTCACCGCCGTCTGTGTAAGTCACCCCCTGATCCGCTCCTTTATGTATGGCTGTGACCCGAAATGGTCGCAACGCCTTAAGACAGTGAGAGTGAATGAGTGGAAGGTTGAGTGAAAGTAGTAAGGAGAAATAGTCACGTCGTTACGTCTTCTTAAGGCTTTTTTTTTCTTTTAGATTAGGGAACTCAATAAAACTGTGATGCAACAATAACTTGTACACCCCCGACATCCAGAGAACAAAGTGTGAGAGACAGCGACTTGTTTACCCAGGAGGGCGCCAGCGGGAGGCGGGAGGGTGGCGCGCCCCGCAAGATCAACATCCGCCTCGAGCTCTTGCTCTCACCCAGTTACCGCTTTCATGGTTGTGTGAGCGTACAATGAAACAACGGATATTTTATTCTCATCAACAAAAGTGTTGTATTTTGATACTTAAAGACCATAGCAAATGAAAAACGGGATAGATATTTGGGCTGGGGGAGGGAGGAGCCTGTCGGAAAACTCATCATAATGTTCGGCAATCATTGTTGATTGCTGACTTAATCTAGTTGGAACCTTGACGTAGTAAACTTATGTTATTGCAGCTGTTGACAAAAGGGAGTATTTTAAGACCTTACTGAATATTTCTCGAGATGGATGAAGAAGCAATAAAGTATTTGAAAAGTGCTTCCAAACTTGATAAGTAATTTATTTGTTTTAAGGATTTTCATGGTGTTTACGGCCAGGTAAAGCAGAATTAGCTAATGAAACTTTTTTTTTTTTACTGTCTCAAGTAATTAGTTTTCGGTCACAGTTTATCGTGTTGTCGTGTATGATGATTTCGTTGCAGTTTTGGTTGCAATGATCATGCCTCACGTCTCCTATTAGGAGTTGACTCGTGGGCTCATATTACTGTCAGAAAGTGGGGGATACACTTGGATATTAAAGTTAAATGTTTTTTGGCATAATCGTTTCTTTTAATTTGTTGTACTTGTTACTGTGCGTAAGCTTCTTTAAACTTTTGTTCAAATGCACGAAATTTGTCGTCTGTTAATTTGTTTTACACCTTTATCATGTTATATTAATGACACCTGCTTTTGAATTAACGTAAATACAAATGTGAAATTAAACCACAGTGCAAAATTTAAATACGGATGCCTGGGGAGTCGACCAAACTGTTCAGTTGGGTGAAGCAGGGGAGGGGGGACTTGTTTCTTTTGCACACAGGCGTGCGTATTTTTTCGAACCATTTTTACGCCATGATTCGCAGTTTTTAGTGCCGAAAACTTTTCAAGCTGTTTGAAGGGAAGTGCTGCTGATAATTTGTCCTTGGCCTCCAAAAAGTGGGAGGCACATACTCGTATACCCACCCACCTGTTCCTTAGGGACCTCTTCCTACGTGTTTAGTAATTAACATACCAGTAGTGAAATGTGATATATATGACCCTAAGAAATTTTTTTTTAACAGCTGTTGGTCAGTTTAAGACACAGCAGAGTATTCTTATTAGTTGGTGTATATCCCTATTCTTCTTCAGCATTTTGATTGAATAT